>JAZKJV010001172.1:0-218765 GCA_037367405.1 Ottelia alismoides | reverse complement strand
TGTCTTTTCGTGTTTTATTTTATTTCTTCTTTTCTTATTAATAAAAAATCTAAAAAAATAGATTAATGTTTCTATATTTATATTTTATTTTACCATTTTTCTGTATTTTTATCTGGTTCAAAAATAATAAAAAATTATAAAACCCAAAAATCAAGGTATTCTATGTACATGGGATACTCCAAAAATATCACTTTGTGCAATTGATCGATTTTGGTTTTGATGTCTTCATGAAAGTTGTAGACCTCATGGAGACGAGCAATTTTTGTGAAGAAACTTTTTAGATCCGAGGCCGTTGGCTATTTATTTTGGTTTTTTCAAAGTTTTTTTTCTGAATTTTGTTTGTGCTGACACGTGGCCGCTCCTGGAACCACCACGTGTCAGCCATTTTTTGAGTTTTTATTAATTTGTTTTTATATAAAAAAATAATCATCGCACGTGCGGGGCACGTGCCTCCCGCGCACGTGCCACGCACATGCTCATCACATCCCCTTCTTACTTCTGCCACGTGGTGCGTTCACGGCCGTCCGATCTCGGCCGATCGAACGACCCTTGGTCACCATCTAGCTCTATCCACTTTCCCAATTGAGCAGCACCCTCCGTCGCTCCACGATCTTCGTCGCCGCAGATCTCCTTCCTCCGCGCATCCCCCAAATCTCGTCGATCACTCAATCAGACCACCGCCATCACCGTCTTTGAGATCTCCCCTCGAATCTCATCCAAGCCCTCCATCAATCTTCAATTAGATCATCGTTCCCCCCACAAATCTAATCTCCAGTGATCCCCTTCCATCTCACGCGGAACCCTCTCCTCCCATTTAAACACGTCGCCCTCTGCTTGAACCTCCGTCCGCCGCTACTCCTCCTTCCAAGAACCCTCCGGTGGTGACATCCTGGAGGATCTCCATTTAACGGCGAGATCCGACTACCTTGGCCGCTGCAACTTGAGCTCCGTGCTCGTTGCTTCACTCCGACCTCGGTCGTTGAGCCAACAACCAACTTCAACGCGATCTCCAACGGCATCTGCCTTCATCTCCAATGTTCTTCATCTCCAACACGCATCGACTCCTTCTTCGCTCGCCACCGACATCAACACTTTAGCCGCAAGCAACGCTGCCATATTGCACATCAGTCCCCAAACTAGAGGTCCCCCGGTCCTCCTCCATATTGCACATCAGTCCCCAAACTAGAGGTCACGTGCTCCGCACGTGATGCTCTGGCATATTTGCATAAGACCTCCCAAGACTATTGGTAATTACATTTCAGTTCTGTCTTTTATATTATCTTATTTTTATTTATCGCACAAATACCCATGTATTCCCCCGTTGTTTTGGACAGCTACTTTGCATCATTTTATTTACAAAAAATAGTATTTTGTTCCTCATCTAATTCTCTACGTCTTGACATATTATGGACATTTTTGTGATCAATGGTTAATTATTAATTAATTGATTTATGGAAATTGCATATTTTACCCATCTTATGCTTTGAATTTTACCATTAATTAACGTTGCTAAAAAAATTCTCGAAAATTTATGGATTGTAGAATTAATTGTGTTTAACATTGTGCCCAAAAAGAATTGCATTTGCTTATGTAGTTTACCTTGTAAAAATCATTTTCATATTTCAATGTTTGATTTTTAATAGGTATTATATCTGATATTTTTAAGGTTTAGGATTTTTCTGAGATCAATCACATAGTGATAGATCTTGGATAATTTTATTCCTTGAAAATAATTAGGTTTAATATTTATTATAATTAAATATTGAAATTCACTTGGTCTGCATTTAAAAATTCATAAAAACTCATCTTGCATCCAAAAATTTCAAAAAAAACAAAGTGCATTCATTTCATCATAATTATCATCTTGGCCAAGTTTCGTATTTTTCGGACATCGTTTGATTAACTTTTACATTTTGGTCCCTAAAGTAGGTCAAAATTATATTTTGCTTCCTTAATTGCATAAAAAATTACAAAAAAGATCGCCTCAAAAACCATGCACGAACTTTGATAGACAATATTCTAGGTTGTTCCTTTGCCTCCTTGTGTTCGACCTTGGGACTTGCCCAAGTATAATAAACATAAAACCACATTGATTAAAATTGACAAAACTTTTGTGTGGCTATTTCTTGACCGATTGCCCGCCTACAACGAAATGACACATATTTTTAGCGCACGATAATTCACAACATATATTTAACATAGGCAATTCGTGAACCGTCACCCGCACCCCCTCCCCTGGCCGACTCGCATGCGCACCTGCTCGAGGCCACGGACCTGGAAGCCCCCCCCCCCCCCCCCCCCCGTCCGAGTTGCCCCCCATGCACTTGGAAGCCCCCCCCCCCCGCCGCACCCCCCCTCTACAGCCGAGTTCCCCCTGCCCGAGTCCCCCCTGCACTTGCTTGAAGACCAGCCGCCGAGCTGCGGGCTCCGCCTACACCTGCTCGAAGACCAGTCGCGGAGGTGTGGGACGTCCTGAAGCACCTGTGCTCGATGACCCCCCCGGACAGAGGTGCGGGAACTCCTGAAGCGCCCCTGGTCGATGCTCCACCTCCCCCCCATACGAGCTCAACCGCATCCTTTTTTTATTAATCTCAACCGTTACATCATTTATGGGTTAGATTAACTCACCTATCCGGTTGAGTTAATGGACTGAACTAACGGAAGGTTATGGGTGTAAAACGGAGTGGTTATCCGAGGTTCTGGATGTAATTCTGATTATTGAGGGTTCCTGAGGTAATTACGAAACTACTCAAGATTATGAGTGTAAATATCCCTATAAAAATCCTCCCATTTATAAATAATCCAAGCATAAAATTAATGAATAAATCCTCTCGCGCTTCTTTCTGTATATACAGTACTTCAAAAACCGCTTCTCACCTCCGTCCTCTTTCGTTCTGTACATAAGAGATGTCGACATCTCTCTCCTTCGACATCACCACTTCCCTTTCCCCCCTCCGCCGCCGCAGCTTTCTCCCCTTTCGAACCCCCGACCTCCGCCGTCCGATCGCCTCCGTCCCGCGATGCTCCGCTGCCGATCCCAAGTCGTACTCCATCACGGTCCTCCCCGGCGACGGCATTGGCCCGGAGGTCATCTCCGTCGCGAAGGACGTCCTCTCCCTGGCCGCCTCGCTCGAAGGTCCGGCACCGGTCCGGCCCGGTTTAATTTATTTTTCTTCCGGTTCGGTTCCCGGTTTAATTGTCTGAACATCTCTAGGGTTCGAGTTGAAGTACCGGGAGATGCCGATGGGCGGCGCGGCGCTCGACGCTGTCGGGGTCCCGCTTCCGGCGGAGACGCTCGCCGCCGCGCAGGCTGCTGATGCCGTTCTCCTCGGAGCCATTGGAGGGTGAGTGTCGATGCCTTGCTTGGAAATGCAAATAAGTATAGTTGATAATTAAACCGGCGGCGATAGTGGAGGAATGCGGGTGTTGTGGTTAGAGAAGAAATCTATTTTTTTTAGAAAAAGCGGGTAATTTTTACTTATCAAACTACTCTGTTTTCCTTTCTTTTTATGTGAAGAGAGCTCATATACCTCTTCAGATAGTGATTCTCTACGTACCGTATATATGTATAACAGTTAAATTGATATTCTTTCCCATGAATTTTTGGTTGCGGTGGAGTAGAAGAATAACTGGATGACTTTTAGAATATATTCGGTTATGCATATTTTTTAATATATATATATATATATATATATATATATATATATGTATGTATGTATGTATGCATGCATGCGTGTATATAGCGTTTTTAGTACATATGGCGAATCTGATCATTACTTAACAAGATTAAAGTCCCAGTTGAATTTCATTCTAACATCGTGTTGCTTGCGCAACTTATTTCTAACACATTAAAAACATCGCTTCTAGTTGTATCCTGATATAGACTGGTAGTTTGCCGACTAGGAACCCCATTAAAGTTATTTAATTTAGTTACCCAATTGAACCACACTGTTTGACTGATTAATCGGCTTAGTTGGCCAACTTTTTCAAGACTACTTTTGGATTATCTAGCCTTGCTCATTTAGCCTAAGTACACCAAGAAGTTTTTGAGGTGATACCCACCTCAAGTTCTTTTAGTGGACTTATTACAGGTATGGTAAACACATTGTGTTACCTCCTTTTTTCATGGACTTATGAAAGGGTAATATCGAACTTTTATTTTCTTAATTACCACACAAAAGTCCTAATACCAAGTGGATCTAGCTTTTAGGACGAGATGGAAATGTTGGATACGAAATATGATACTGTATGATTGTTCACGATCGATGTAGGAAATGCACTCCATTTTGCTCACAAGTTTGGTATTTGTGGATGCTTGGAATGGATTTTTGCAAGGTTAAATTCATACAAGTTAATGGTAATGTATAGACGCTCAAATAAATATGTTGGTTTAGAAAGAAAATTGCCTAAAATGGAATACATCGTCCTTCCCATTCTTTTTCAAGTTCTCTTATCTTTTATACGACCACATATATTAGTTGTTTTCATTTTTGTTCCTCTTATCCTATTTTGACTTAGCATATTATAAAAGTTAATGATTGTAATCCCGAAAAACTGAGTTTGGACTGTGTTTGTGGTTGGTCAATTAGGTATAAATGGGACAATAATGAGAAACACCTAAAGCCCGAGACTGGACTGCTCGGACTGCGGGCGGGGCTTGGAGTCTTCGCAAATTTGAGACCAGCTGTTGTGCTGCCACAGGTACGTTATGGTTTTTTTCTTTCAGTCGCTTCTCATTCCTCATTAGCTTGTGCTTTAGATTTATGGAATTTTGTAGCGACATGTAGATTTTCTAGTAATAGTTAATTTGATCTGTGATCATGTAATCATTGGAATTTGGATGGTGACCATCCTTGATTCGAATCTCAACATCTGCGATGCTGTGTTGCAGTTAGTTGATTCATCGACCTTAAAGAGAGAGGTAGCAGAAGGTGTTGACATCATGGTTGTTAGAGAACTTACTGGAGGTGATGAGTTTCTGTTTATTTGTTTAGTTCATTACGAATTTGAGTTTCAGGGTTGCTTGATATAGTTTTCTGAAGTTGTTAATAATGATTTTAGGGATCTACTTTGGAAAGCCAAGGGGATTCGGAACGAATGAAAATGGGGAAGAAATTGGTTTTAACACAGAAATTTATGCTGCCTCCGAGGTATTAACCAAGTTGATATTATTACATTCAGTTCTTCAGACAATTGATTAATTTAGAAAGCTTGTCATTGATGAGTATTTTTCATTTCTAGAGGGGTATGAAAAGAAATGACATGAATAATATAAAGAAATGAATAACTTAAAATAAAAAAGGCTCCGTCAATTTTCTCATATTAGTCCGCCCTTCCTTCAACCCTGCATATTGGGAAGCTTTGGGAGGAGGGGGACAAAGATTCCTTTTGACGCTGAATCACCATTTATTTTAAAGTACTTATAAGTCATACACCTTGTTTGTCACATTCTGATTTGCTTACTGTGTTGTACATAAATAAAAGTGGTCAAAATTGACTCAAAAAAATGTCATAAATGTAACTTTGACTTAAAAAATTGTCATAAACCCAACGTTGACTTAATAAATTGTCATAATTTCAATTGTGTAGCACTGGAGTGATTGCATTACAGTATGATAGTGTTTGTGAGGTTGGGGGGATGGGACAAGAATTAAACGGCCCCCTTGGCAGTTGCCTGGACTTCTTCCCAATGGTGAATGATGACAACCTGTCGAAAACACAAAGAAGAAATGAAAGCATATCACCTGACTGAGTTTCCAGGGATTTCTGCTTTCTCCCAACTACTACTGGTGTTTTTGTATTGAGTGCATGATCATAGGCCCCCCACCTGGCAACATGAAACCGTTAATTTCATCAGGGTGCTTTTCTTATTATTCCTACAATAAGGCCTCCTTCTGATATTCCCTCTAGCGTGAGTGCCTGACCTGCCCGATTTTTATCTATTTTTCTCTTTGTTTAAGTGGGGTTCTGACTTTATTTTAATAACCCATCGGCTGTATGAAACTGAAATGATACTCTTGCATGCTTGGAGATTCCTCTGGCTTTTCATTATTATAGCTAATGACTTTATTCTTCTCAGATTGATCGCATTGCTCGTGTTTCATTTGAAATTGCAAAAAAACGTGGTGGGAAGCTCTGTTCAGTCGACAAAGCAAATGTCTTGGAGGTAGTTTCAGGCATTGTTTTCTCATTTTAGTCGTCTTTAGTTTAGTCTTGATCTGATACCTGCAGGAAGTGAATTATTTATTTAACATCTAAAACAATTTGCATTTATAGGTTGACCACAACTAGGTAAATGGAGTTGATGCTCCATTTTTTTTTTGACGCTCAAGTTGATGCTCCATTTTATTTTTATTTTTCGCATGTAATTAAGTTAGAGGTTATGTTCCAAATTAAAAGCCATCAACTGCTTATTTTCTTTACAATCACAATTTTCAAGAATGTTGGCCCTTGCATCTCGCCCCCTTATGCTAAGTTCACCTGAGCATTGCCTAGGCCTGATTCTAGAGTAGGTTCATGTGAGAGGTATTTCTACCTTCCATTAGGGGAGGGGGGTGGGTTTATTTTCAAATAAATAGGGGTAAAGTTGGGGGTTTGTCAATTGTTCTTTTATTGGAGTATTGTGTAATAACTATAATAAAAAAGTGGCGTCAGAGACTCGGAGGATATATTTGGTACGTTATAAGATTAATTCTACAAAACCACGAGAACGAGAACATGTATACTCAGAGGATATACTCGGAGGATATATTTGTCTAAAAATATGATTTTTTATTTAATTTAGAACTTGGAAGCTGATGTTAGATCAAAGTATCAGATATGATATATTCCTTCTTTAGAGGAGTTGTCACGCAGATGAAAAAAATCCAACGCTGGAAAATTTTGTTTGGTGGAAGAAATTTAGAGAGGAGAGGAAGAAAGAGGAGAACGCATCGGTTACGTGGGATAGGAGAGGAAGAAAGAGGAGAATGCATCGGTTACACGGGGTTTTGGAGATGAATTGCGAAGATTACGCTGAGAGAGAGATAAACTCAATTTTTAATATAATCTGAACTGACTTTTAAACAAATGCCTACCATCCCCTTTATATAGGAGGGTGTGATTACAAAAATAGAAAGTGAATCAAATTCAAAATAAAATCCTATTGATCCTAATGGACTCTAATGGATTCTAATTGACTCTTAACTAATTTTATCTGCTAAAAATGTTGAGATTTCAATCTCAACTTCACAACAACAACAAAGCCTTTTCCCACATTAAGTAGGGTCGGCGACATGGATTCTTTGCCTCCATTCAGATCTATCTTGTGTCATTCTCGAGCTTAGATAAAAAAACTAAGATCCTTTCGTATAGTCTCGTTCCAACGCTTCTTGGGTATTCGTCGCCCTCTTTTAGCCAGGTTAACATTCCTAAACTCACATCCTCCTCCCGGTGCATCAACTGATCTCCTTTGCATATGGCCAAACCACCTTAAGCGATTTTCTTGCACTTATCCTCGATTAAAGCCACACCAACTTTCCTTCTGATGGCATCATTACGAATCCGATCTTTACATGTGTATCCATACATCCGCCTTAGCATTTTCATTTCAATTTATTTAAATAAAATAAGCAACTAATTTAAAATAATTAATTAGGGATGGGAATTCTTAATTTTGAAAGATCCCCAAATCAACCATTGCTTCAATCTGATTTGACCTGACAATTTAGGAAGCATCAATTCTCCCTCACTTGAAAAATTCATCTCCTGACGAATTGCCCGATCTTCGAGCTGTCAGTGGAAAATTCCACATGGATTGGTTTAGCAGATATCCCCAATTTTGCTTCTTTTCAATGTTACATTTATAATTTCTTTCCACTGAGGGGTATGGCTGCAGATGTTCTACCCTATCGATTAAAGCATTTCCTTTTAAGTCCCCCCCAACATTGACCTTTAAATAAAAAGTTTTTCCGTATAATATAATCCAAGCGGTGACCCCCACGACGGGGGATCACCCGATCTTCACTCAAAAAAAAAAGTTTTGGTTAGAGGTAACCTTTTGCAAAATCCCAAATCATCCTCACATTCCCAAATTTCATGGATTCGATTGTCAAAGGAGAGAAGCATCTAATCGATGCTCAGGTTTCCCCTCCCCTTAAGAAACATTGACGGTGGCGGCATTCCGAGAAGGGCGGCCACCTGTTGTGGTTGCAGCGGGATGGTTGCAGCATAGCGTGCGCCAGGCGGCAATGACTCCCACGACGAAAGAGGTGGTGACAACGAGTTGGGTGGAGGCGGCATCGATCGTGCTTACGGGGTGCAACACGGTGGTAGTTGGCCTCAGAGCTCACTTGGTGGTGCCAGGCTCGCCTCACGGTCTCCCATCACCGTGGGTGATGGTGATGGGCATCCCACCTACGGGGTTGGGGCCTCAACGCCAAGGTGCGGCTGCAGCCTGCAGTGATGCCGAGCTCGACTATCGCGCCTCCATCGACAACGGCGACATCTGTGGATACAGGTATATCAGACATAGGGTTTTGCTTTGCGGTTACGGTGGCTATGGTGGTGGATTCACCCACTCTAGATGCGGCAGCAGTCATGTGAACATCTCGTTTGAAGACGTTGACGACCGGGCTTGAAACACACGTGGTGGCAACAGGGGAACATGTTGTGGGGGCGTGGGAGGAGGTCGTACAGTCGATGGGGTTGCTGCAACCAAGGGTGGTTGTGTCGAGGTTGTCGGGGATGGCATATTGTCCTCCCAGGCAGCAACTTCTGCAGGTGGTGATGTGGGAACCGATGTTGGCGGAGACAAGGAAGGCCGTATCGATATCGATATCATTTTGATCTGCCCGGAAATGGATATATTGGGATATAGCGCCGATATATCGACGATATCGGTGGAAATATCGGAAATGGCTAAAAAAGCTATTTTTTGTCGTTTTTTCAGAAACTAAGATCATCTAAGACATTAAAACAACAAATAACCTACAAATACATACTTATGTCACACATATCGGTCCTTTATAGCCCATATATCGCACATATCGGGAGTGCCATCTTGGGAGTGCACCCCCTTGTTCTTATTCAAAAAAAAATATCGCACATATCGGTCATGTCGAACATATCATTGTTAATGTTTATTCCTCACCTATAGATATTGGAAATGGATTCCATTCAAGTTCTTATAACATTAAATAACTTAAAAATATACACTTAGATGACACATATAGATCATTTGCGAAGACTATGATCCTTATATTGCACATATGGGTCATATCGAACATATCGCCGGTATTATTATTTGTTGACCTATATATATATATTGAAAATGGAGTTCATCCAAGTTCTTAGATCACTAAATAACTTAGAAATATACTCTTAGATCAAACATATCGATCATCTATGAAGCTTATATCGCATATGTCGATCATTTCGATTCGAACACATCGATATTAATGTTGATTCTTGACTTATAGATATTTTTTATGAAGATTTGACTTATAGATATTGGAAATGGATTTCATTCAAGGTCTTACAACATGAAATAACTTGCAAATATACACCAAGTTGAAGAACCATTGTATGCACCCCTCCTGTTGCATCATACCCTACCAGTACAGGGATCTCGTTGCCCAGTCAGCGAGCCTGGGGGGGTTAGGAGGGGTTAGGGGGGCTTAAGTTGGCCCTCCCTTGCGGGGGTGTGGGGGCAGCGCCCCTGACCCGAAACAAAAAATATTGTGTTTTAATGCTAGGTGTAGCTAGATATGTGTTTAAATACTAGATGTAGCTAGATAAGTAGTGAAATCAATCCTGCATGAATAACATCATTGATATATAGAGATATCGGCGATATCTGGGATTTGTTATACTGAATGCAGTCAGTTTTCACCGATATGAGCCGATATGGCAATATATTGCCGATATATCGGTGATATATTGCCGATATCCATGTAAAAGGATATACCAGGTGATTTCGAAAGCCCTTTCCTGTCGAAACCGATATATCTGCGATATATCGTCGATATATCGCTGATACAACACTCTATGGGCAGAGATGCAGCCTCGTGCAACCACTCCGACTGCGAACAAATCGAGGACTTCCAGATCTCCCTCTGCAGAATCTTCGTCGAATATGGGCCTTGTGTCTTCATTTTTTTCTTGTATTGAAGTTGTATCAAATAAATCTTCAATTTGAATGAAAATACCACTAGGGAACACAAGTGATGTTGTTTTTCTTCATGAATGAATAGATTGTCATCAAGCTATTGTTGAACTTTTACGGATACTAGAAGACGATTCGTGTATCTTTGTTGTCATGGACTCGAACCGTGATCGAGACGGCTCAAATATTGCAGTCACCAATATGCGACAGGATCGTCGAACGTAAGAGCGATTTGGTTTACATGCTCTGACACCAAATGATGCAGATTAAAAAATCTAACAGTGGAAAATTTTGTTTGGTGGAAGAAATTTAGAGAGGAGATGAAGAAAGAGGAGAACACGTCGGTTGCACGAGGTTTTGGAGATGAATTGCGAAGATCACGCTGAGAGAAAGAGAGATAGAGGGAGTCAGAGAGAGAAAAACTTAATTTTTAGTATAATCTGAATTGGACTATTTTCTAAACAAATTCCTATCATCCCCTTTATATTGGAGGGGTGTGGAAAAAAATCCTAATTGATCCTAATTGACTTTAACCAATTCTAATTGCTCTTAACTAATTCATCTACTAAAACATTGAGATTACAATCTCAATTTATTTAAATAAAATATGGAGCTAATTTAAAATAACTAATTAGGGATGGGAATCCTTAATTATGAAAGATCCCCAAATCAACCGTTGCTTCAATCTGATTTGACCTTGTCAATTTGGGAAAAAAATACATCAAGTTGATATAAGTTGCAGATTCGGGGGGAGGGTTTGCATTTCCTATTTTATTTGAAGATTGGGAAATCATGATTGTTAAAGGCAAGATTTTTGCAAATGGTGAAAAGTGACGATTGATTAAGTCTAGGAGGTTCGGCAACGTTTGTGCTCTTCTCCAAGTTTGTGGTCTTGAGGGAAAAGTTGTAGGCATATAATAAAATGATGAGACAAATGCAACAAATAAGAAGAATGGTGTGCAAGGGGCAATGGATCCACTTGATCGGTCGGATAATAGAGGCCTCTTTCAGCAGATGAAGTTGAACTTAGACTGGAGGAGTAGAAGGTGGTCAATGAGGAGGAGAGAGATGGGGAGATTGAGTGGAGGTATTGGTCGATTATGGATTCCTATGAAGGAGGTTTGAGAAGCTGTGAGAATTGCGTGGGGGAGGGGTGGCTAATTGACTTGGACTGGAATAGGTGAACATGTTTATATGTGATTTCTTAGAGGAGGAGGTTTAGGAAGTAGTTTGTGGTGTAAACATGGACGAGTCTCTTGGACACAATGGATTTTTGTTTTTTTATGAGGAGTTCTGGAGCTAGCTTGTCGGGATGTGATGGAGTCAATCAAGGAATGCCATATAGGGAATTCGGGTTTTGACGGGTTGAGTATAGTATTTGTTCTTGTATCCAAAGAAGGAAAGTGCATTGGAGGATTGAGAATTATCAACCCATTGCTTTCTTTAATGCGATCTCTTTTATTGTGGTGAAGATGGTAGACAACGAACTTGTTGGTTAGGTGCTTATGCTGATCAACACTATGGTGTCCGTCCCACATTTATTAAAAAACGAAGAATAGGAACAAGAAGACTTACAATAACTAAGACTCGAGGAGAGTCTTAGAGTGGAAGATTACATTTTCAGTATAGAAATGATTAGAAGAGAAGAGAGAGTTGTTTCTAGCTAACCAAATTGCACAAGCAATTGCAATAGGTCGAAGAAGATCCTCTTTAGATCGATCTTGAGCCTCAAACAAGGAGCTCCAAAACAAGTCTAGGCTCTGAAGAGACAACTAGTCAGCCTCCATCTCTTGCCAGATTGGGGAAGTCTTCTCATAATGGAAGAAGAAATGATCTGAAGTCTTAATCTGCATCTCACAGAAAGGACATCTTTTTGAAATAACTTTGAAAAGTCCATTGTTGTAAAAGACGACCGACTAGGTCGACTAGTCGGTCAACCTGACTAATCGAGCTAACTAGTCAGCCTAGTCGCTCGACTACTCGACCGACTTTTACATAGAGTTTTTTTATTTTTATTTTTTTGCTTTTTTCTAAAGCAAACTTATTCTATTACGCTTAATGTTATATTTAAAGTCAATTACTTTGTTTCATTATGATAGTATAGAAAATGTACAAATATTCTTTCAAAAAAAGAAAAATGTACAAATCTATGCAAATATATAAGAATATATGCAAAAAATGATTTATATATTTAATATAATTAAAAAATTCAAAATCGACTAATGGCTGAGTAAATCCGATTAGCCGCCCGACTGCCAATTAATCCTTAGTCAGTGATTCCACCGATTGAGTATCGACTATCGATTTCTGCAACCTTGGAAAAGTCTAGCACAATGGTCTCTTGTCACGTTGCACATTCTATGGAAAAGTCACATAAAGAAACCAATTCTACTCGGCAGTTTCAGCTTCCAGATAAAGTTACAGTCACGAATCATAATATCTGACATTGACGGAGGCGGTCTAGTGATAGCATTATAGGCACGCTTGACTGAGAATGAATTAATCTTCTACACCCAGTGGTCTCGCCCAATGGTGGGCTTATTAATATGGCTGAGGGAGTCCAGAAGCAAAAGGAATTCCTCGAGGTGCTGGTCAGAGAAGTCAGCTAAGAACTAGGGCATCCAATTTCCATCAACCCAACACTCTGCCACCTTTGCATCGCGATTAGCTGCTAAAGCAAACAAGCGAGGGAATCTAGAAGAAAGTGTTCCCTCACCTGACCAGTTATCAGTCTAAGATGCAAACGTCGTACCATCACCAAGGGTCGGACTAAAGAGAACTTGAAAACGAGAGAGTACCGATATGATACCTTTCCTGAAGGCTGACGGCCTGGAACTCTACTGATGAGGATACGAGTACTGAACTTCAATATCATAGATCTGGCGAATGAGTCTGCAATACATGTCTTCACATCTTCCCAATTTCTGTTGAACCACTTTAAGAGAAGAGCTTCATTCATCGAATCCAAGCACAAATCCTAAGACCACCATCTTCAAAAGACAATGTAACTGTAGCCCAATCAACTAGGCGTAGTCCATGACATTCCTGGCCTCCCCCAAAGAAACCGTTTCATGAACACCTTCAGCCGACGCCTTATACCAACATGTAACAAATATGACGAGATGAAATAGACGTGGATATTAGAGAGAACAACTTTCACGAGCACCAAACGACCTTCATGAGATAAGATCGACGATGTCCAACCTGAAAGGTTTTTCTCCAATTTCTCAATGATGGGGAGTACACTTTTGATGGGAGCAATAATGAAGGAATCGAGGTGAAGGCTGGTGACGATAACATTTAGAAGAGAGATTCTTTTACATAAGTTTGGTAAAATTGTTGGATGTGCTTAAATGATGATGATACATTCCCATATTTTTATTTGCCATTTTATTTAATTACTCATTATTAAAAATAGAATACGAGTTATTTAATCCTTGTTTAGATATAAAATACGAAAAATATAAAACTTTCTCTAAAAATTCCAAAAACAATCTATATTATATATTACAACATATTTTGCAACATATGGGAAATTGATGGAGATGTTACTAATAGAATAAAATGCAGGCTGGCTAAAGTAGAGAGGATCCTCTGTTCTTCTCTGTCATAAGAAAATTCCTTTGAAAATCATAGGAAAGTTCTACAAAGCAGTCGTGAGACCTACTATGTGCTCTATGGATCTGAATGTTTGCCTGTGAACCAGAGACATGTGTGGCAGTAGTAGAAATGAAAATGCTAAGATGGATGTGCGAATACACATGTATAGATCGGAACGATGCAATCAGAATGAAAGTTGGTGTAGCTCCGGTCGAGGATAAGATGCGAGAAAACTGCTTAAGGTGGTTTGGCCATTTGCAAAGGAGGTCAGTTGATGTACCGATTAGGAGGTGCGAGTTTTGGGATGTTGAACCGACTAAGAGAGGGCGAGGAAGGCCAAGAAGTATTGGAATGAGACTATACGAAGGGATCTTAGTTTTTTTGGATCTAAGCTCGAGAATGACACAGATAGATCTGAATGGAGGCAAAGAATCCATGTAGCCGACCTACTTAATGTGGGAAAAGGCTTTCTTGTTGTTGTTGTCTCAGTGATGGGGAGCTGGTCTGCCATCTTGAGAGTACCAACCTTCAGAGGAAGCCCCAAGCGAATTGGGAGGAAGCCACCCTTAGTGCCGAGCGTAGTGCAACAATCATGAGCATCAGAATCAGAGTGGCCAAGCGGGACAACAACAGATTTGCCAAGATCAAGTATAAGCCCATAAAGCTCCCCAAAAATCTCCACGGTTAGAGCCATACCTTTAGCTTCCTCTTTACCCGCTTCGATGAAGAAGATAGTGTCATCAACGTACTGCAACAGAGCAATAGAGACCTCTTCAAAAGTGTACTCACTGAGACCTCACTTGGTATCATCTGGGCCCCACCATACATGCAAAAACATTGGCTACAATCAGAAAGAGCATCGGTGTGAGTGGGCCGCCATGTCTAACCCTCCGTTGCGGCTAAAACAATCCACCATCGGGTCTACCATTGATTAGCATCTCGTAGGAGGTTGTGGTAACACAATATTTCATTTAAGATATCCATGCAACAAGGAAACCATGCCTTGGCATTGCCATCTGTAGGAAGCGTCGGTCCATGGTGTCATATGCTTTGGAAAAGTCAACCTTGCAAAGCCCCCTTCGGCTTTTGTCTCTTCCAAATAGTAATGATCTTAGATGTCATAACCAGGCTGTTTGCAATCTGTCTACCTGAAATGAAAGCACACTGGAGCGGTGAGATGATGTGATCCATTATGTGATTCAATCTAGTAGTCAATACCTTCGCAATTATTATATAAATAGCATTGGAGAGGGCGATTGGTCGGAAATCCTCAAATCTCAGAAACATCCTTTTGGGAAATAGGAAAATCAACGCCCTGTTAACTGTTAAGTCTATCAAAGCCTTCGTTAGTATTGATGAACTCCTCCACTACATCGACGACCTCCCTCTCGACTAGCTCCCAAAATTCACGAAAGAAGAACGTGTGAAACCTGTCCAGACCTGGAGCACCATCAACTTTAAAGTTCCACACAATCACATTCACCTCCTTCGCTGTCACCACTTGAACCAAATGATTTTTGTTGGAGAAAAATAAGAGACTTGTTCATTCCTGTAACCCTAGGCTCTCTTATATAGGAGAGAGACCAATAGGTATATTACATAAGATAGACAAAGAAATAAAATAACTAAAAAGATACATGAGAATGTAGAAATATCTTAACACTTCCCCTCAAGATGGATCATAGATGTCAATCATGCTCAGCTTGGACGAACACTTCTAAAATGACCCCCCTGAGTAATGCCTTGGTAAAGATATCTGTTGTTTGCTCTCCTGAACTAACATGAGAAGTAGAAATCAGACCCTTCCAGATCATATCTCTAGTATAATGGCAGTCTGCCTCGATATGTTTAATTCTCTCATGGAATACGGGGTTGTTGGCAATAAAAAGAGCAGCCTGATTGTCACATTGGAGGTGCATGAGAAGAGGTACCTTTATAGTTAGGTCAGTAAGAACAGATCTGCCCCCATCATCTCCGTGGTAGCTTGTGCCATAGCCCTGTATTCTGACTCAGCACTCGATCTGGCAACCACAGTCTGCTTCTTGCTCTTCCATGAAATCATGGAATTCCCTATAAACCCAGCAAAGCCCGAGGTAGACTTTCTATCTTTTGGATATCCAGCATAATCTGCATATGCACATGCTTTAACTGAGAGAGAAGTGCACTGTTGAAAAGAAGTCCGGTACCAGGTGAAGTCTTTAGGTATCTCAAAATCATATGGACTATATTCATATGTGTCTGTCTGGGTTGCTCCATAAACTGACTTACTTTGCTCACAACAAAGGGTATGTCGGGCCTGGTGATGGTCATATATAGTAGCTTGCCAACAAGCTTCCTGTACCTCCTCTTGTCGACATCCTCTGTGTCATCATCATATAGCTTTATGCTCGGTTCGATAGGAGTAGTGACATGTCTGCAATCCGCCATGCTTGTCTCTGAAAGAAGATCTGCACATACTTCCTCTGGTCATCACAAGACCTCGCTGGTTCCTGGCAAACTCCAACCCAAGGAAGTAACGTAGATGTCCAAGATCCTTAGTCACAACTTGCTGACCTAGGAACTCCTTGGCGCCTTGAATGCCCTGCTTTTCATCCCCTGTTACAATAATGTCATCAACGTACACAAGAATGACAATAGTACCTCTCTGGGTCTTCTGCACAAACAAGGAGTGATCGGCAGTCGATCACACAAACCCTTGTTGCTCTATCAAGTCCGAGAGCTTCCGGAACCGTGCTCTTGGACTCTGCTTAAGGCCGTAAATAGCCTTGTGTGGCTTGCAAACCTTCTGACAATCCCTCAGCATCAAACCCAGGTGGCTGCTGCATGTAGACTTCCTCCTGTAGATTACCTTAGAGGAAGGCATTCTTCACATCAAGCTGATATAGGGGTCAATCTCGTGTTACAGTAACTAAAAGTAGAATAAGCAGAGTAGAATGCCTGGCCACTAGAGAGAAAGTATCCTAATAGTCCACCCCATATGTCTGGGTGAACCCACGTGCCACAAGTCTCGCCTCACAGCGATTCAAACTGCCATCCGCACGATGTTTCACGTTGAACACCCATTTGCATCCCACAACAGACGTGTCAACTGGAGTAAAAACAAGATTCCACGTACCACGTGACTGTAGCGCAACCATCTCCTCCTCCATAGCCAAGCGCCATCGACTATCCTTCAATGCCTCCTCGTAATTCCGTGGAATTTCCATGGCAGATAGAGCTGTTGCAAATATATGAAAATCCTCTGTTAAACGATGAAAGAAGACCTGAGAAGCCAAGGGGTAGGAAGCACAAGATCGCTTCTGCTTTCGAATTGCAATAGGAATATCCAGGTTAGAGGGAACATCCTCCATCTGTGTGCTATTTCCTGCAATGATTCCTGCATAGATATATCTCCAGACCCATCGTTAGAAGCTATGTTATCAAAACAATCCTGGTGCTCCGTGGATGATGGGCGATGACCATGAGCTGAAGCAGTTCGACGAGTGTAGAATTTAGGTAAAGATGGAACAAGTGGCGCATGGGACTGGGTAGTAGGAGGGGGTGGAGGAGGGGATGGAGGAGGTGGTGGTGGTGGTGGAGGTGTAGGTGGAGGTGGTACAACAGGCACGGGAGGAGGTGGCATGTAGACTTCATGATCTGAGTTCGATGAAGCCAACCTATTACCTGTAGGAGAGTACATCACAGAATCAAAAATGTGACGTCAACACTGATATTGTATTTTATGCGCAAAGGATCATAACACCGATATCCCTTCTAAGTCTTGGAGTATCCAACAAACACACATTTGACAGCTCTATTAGCGAGCTTGTCAAGACCAAGAGTCAATTGGTGAACAAAAGCAACAGATCCGAACATACGAGGAGTGAGTGAGTATAACTCCTTCTCAGGAAAATCTATAAAGAAAGGAATTTTCTCACCCAAGACAGATGACGACATACGATTCACCAAATAGCATGCTGTGAGAACCGCATTACCCCAAAACGAATGTGGTGCACGATTCCGAATGATAAGAGTCCGAGTGACATCAAGAAGATGACGACACTTTCTCTCAGCAACACCATTTTGCTGAGAGATGTAAGGACAAGATGTTTGATGAATAATCCCTTTAGATGAAAGAAAATGAGGTAGATCACAAGTACAGAATTCCAATGCATTACCAGTTCGCACAAACTTCACAAAGGTAGAGAAAACATTTTGCACTTCAGTAATAAAGGTTTTGATCACATCTCCTGCTTCAAACTTATTCTTCAAAAGAAACGCCCATGACAAACGTGAAAAATCGTCCACAGCTACAAGATAAAATCCGTGTCCTTGGTGATTAGACACACGACTCGGACCCCAAATGTCAACATGAAATAACTCAAAAAGGGAGCTACCGCTTCGACTCTGACGAGTGGGAAAGGCAGACTGATGATGCTTTCCCAACTTACAAGCTTCGCACTGAAAGGAAGAACTAGGTGAAATCTGCGGCAGCATATGACACATCTTCTGCAGAGGGAGATGACCAAACCGGAGGTACCAAGTGAACGGAGAGACTGATCCAGACAAATGAGAAGATATGCCTGCATACAGAGTACGAACCAGGCGATAAAGACCACCCTGCTCACAGCCACACCCAATCACTTTGCCCTGTAAGAATGTTATGAAAAACAAGAGACGATGGGTCAGAAATAGCTCGGCAATGCAAATCCTTTGTAATCTGACTAATAGAAAGCAAATTCATGGAGAAATTTGAAGCATGCAGCACATTCTGCAGACACATCGAAGGCGTCAAAGTGATATCCCCTTGTCATGTAATCGGGGAATGAGTCTCATCAGCTCTCACAATTGTTCTCCCTGGCGGAACCTGTTTGTATGACGTAAGCTGATGTCTGTCCCCACATAAATGATGTATCGCACTGAAGTCCATAATCCACTCTGTAATGTTAGATCCATGACAGGATGTAAAAGCATAAGTACTGGTTGTGGCAGAGGTACTGGCAGAAGCTGCGGCTGCCACATCTGAATGATCTCTTGAGGATGGTGAAGCGGAAGGAGGTATAATATCCCTCAGTCTGGCTACGAGGTGATCAAACCTCTGATCTAGAGTAGAAGCAACAGGAGACTCAATCTGCTCTGCAACGTAGGTTGATACCGGGAACCCATGCTTGGAATAACATGTCTCCTCGGTATGACCTGGACAATGGCAGAAAGTACAGGGCTGACGAGTGTGACCTCCTCTTCCACGAGGTCGGCTTCTACGGAAGGTAGAATGACCCCCTTCCTCGAGAGGTTGCCATGGCCGAAGAAGTCTGACTAGAGGATGTGGAAGGAATAGTAATCCTGCTGAGCCTGCGGAATGCTTCCTCCATGGGGGGAGTAGTGGCACCCGCTAGAATCTGGGAGCGAGCAGCATCATATTCATGGTCAAGGGCTGCTAGGAATACCCCTACCATGGTAGCATTCCTATATGTCTTCTGTTGATCTGGAGTTGTCGTTAGAGTCATGAAACTATGGAGCTTCTCAAACATCCCACGCAAGGATGTATACAATGAATGCAAAGGACGTCTGTTCTACTTGATAGTGAATATGTCATGCTGGAATTGAAGAATCTTTGTCTCGTTCCTCGCTTGAGAATATGTTGTCGCGAGGATATCCCACATCGCCTTAGTAGCAGGCTGATGTAGCACATCATTGGCGATCTCGATCTCGATCGTCAATGACCATTTCTTCCGCCTCTCAAGGCGAGCTTCGTTTAGACCTTGGAGGTGGGCTGCTCCGGGTGCTTCAAGACTTTTGGATGCTCATGCCAATAGCCTTATCCAGCAGGTAACCATGGAGGAGTTGAAGGTCGTCGTTTGGAGCCTCAATGCTAATGGTTCGTCGAGCCCAAACGGTTTCCCAGTATGTTTCTATAAGGAGTTTTGGGATTTAGTCGGTTCTGAGGTGTTGCAGGTTGTTGAGGAATGTTGTCGTTGCAACGCCGGCTTTGAAAAACTGAACAAGGCTCTTATTTTCCTTCTTCCAAGCGTCAGACGGCGGAAAAAAATAAGGATTTCAGGCTGATTGCACCGTCCAATGCTATCTACCTAATTGTGACAAAAGTGTTTGTTGTGAGATTTAGCAGAGTACTTGAGCACATTATCTCTCATTTTCAGTTAGCCTTTTTTCCAGGCAGGCTGATTTCGGACAACCTGGTTTTGGCTTCGGAGCTTGTTGCGAACTGGAAGAGGAAGATGAAGGCTCTGTTATGGAAGGTGGACTTTGCGAATGCTTATGGCACACTGGACTGGCGGTTTCTTTGGTCATCCTTACACAGAAGGGGTTTCCCAGAGATCTGGGTGTCTTGGATGAAGCGTTGCATCACCACTACCTCTATGGCGGTCCTTGTGAATGGCTGCCCGGAGGGCGATTTCTTTCAACTGCAGAGGGGTGTTCGACATGGTTGCCCCCTTGCGCCGCTACTCTTTGTCATCGCTTCTGATGTTTTGGTATGCATGGTTAACCGATTTTAGGATTCGAGAATGACGAAAGGCTTCTCTCTTGATGGTATTCATGTTCCGCTCCTTCAGTATGCGGATGACACTATCTTTTTCATTGAAGGCGGGAAGGAGGAGGGCAATGGCATGGCTACTATGCTTGAAATTTTTGGGGAGATGTCCGGTCTGGCTAGCGGCCAATCCGTGGTAATCCCTTTTGATCTCTTGGAGGAGGAGATTCGTCTTTGTAGTGTTGAGCTGGGCACAGAGGTGGGTTCGCTCCCCATCCGGTATCTGGGACTTCCTCTTTCGTCTGGTAGACTTAAGTTGGCACATCAATTGCCTGTCATTGAGAAGATGTAAAGGAAGTTAGCTGGCTGGTAGGCATCAATCATCTCTAAAGGTGGCCGCTTGGTGCTTTTGAAGGTGGTCCTCTCTGCTATCCCTGTTTTCTTCATGTCGTCCTGTCTTATGCCCGTTGGGATTAGGAAGCGTCTCGAAAGGCTCATGCGCATATTCTTGTGGTCCAAGCCCGGGTCGGAAGGGAAAGGTATACATCTTGTGGACTGGGAGACCGACACTCTTACGAAGGCAGATGGTGGTATTGGGGTCAAGCGTTTGGACGTGATGAACGAGTCTCTTCTCCTCTTTGGATGATTACCAACTTGAGCTAGATTTGTGTTCGAAACCTTGAGTCATTTTGGGACTTCCTACTGAATACTCGACAACGTTCGAAGAAGACCTTACTTGTGCCTATGGCTGTTTTGTGGTCCATATGGCTTGCTAGAAACACTCTTCTTTTCTCGGGGCAAAAATTCTACCGCGAAAATGTTTGTTTTCATTCCAAATTTACTCTTGAGTCTTGGCTTTTGTAACTGTCTAATGTTGTAAGTACCCTTTTTATCTTATTAATATAGCGAGCTGTACACCGCTGCGTGTTTCCCCCCGCTTTGACTTCAAAAAAAAACTTTGGCATAAGCGTCATCTGCCTCCCACGAGGCATTTACCCCAGTCTTCTCAACCGGCTCCTCCTCGGTAAGAATATGCTTCTTACCATTTGACTTCATAAGGCTCATGAACTGCATAGCCCAGAGCTCATAATATGTCTCGTCCATTTTGACAATAAGCGTTGGACCTCTGAATGCGCCTGTGACGGGTACATCGACTTTGTTCTCATACATATTGCTGGATGAAGAAAACTAGGGCTTTATAGACCAAAGATTGAATGTCTACACGGACATATGTGGATTTGAGTGCATATGTAGACTTACGCACCCACATCCATCATCCAAACGAAGAGACCGACTCGCAAGAGGCACAGATGGCGCGCGCAAGACAGCGGCGCAGGCACGCGCAGAAGGCGACGCACACACACGCAGGAGGCAGCGCACGCACCCGCAGGAGGTGGCGCACGTGTGCAGAGGCAGCAGTGCACACGCACAGGCAGTGCCGCGCGGGTTGGAGAGGAGGTTGTGCGACGTGGGACGGGGGCTGCGGCACGCGTAGGAGAAGGCTGGAAAGTAGGCTTAGGGTTTCGGGTTCGAGAACTCCGGTCTAGGACCGCCGCTCTGATACCATGTTGGAGAAAATAAGAGACTTGTTTATTCTTGTAACCCTAGGCTCTCTTATATATGGGAGAGACCTATGGGTAGATTACATAAGATAGACAACAACAACAACAACAAAGCCTTTTCCCACAATTAAGTAGGGTTGGCTACATGGATTCTTCGCCTCCATTCAGATCTATCTTGGGTCAATCTCGGACTTATATCCAAAAACTAAGATCCCTTCGTATAGTCTCTTTCCAACACTTCTTGGGTCGTCCTTGCCCTCTCTTAGTCGGCTCAACATCCCAACACTCGCATCTCCTAACCGGTGCATCAGTTGACCTTCTTTGCAAATGACCAAACCATCTTAAGCGGTTTTCTCGCATCTTATCCTCGATCGGAGCTACACCAACTTTCTTTCTGATTGCATCATTCCGAATCCGATCTTTACGTGTATGTCCGCACATCCATCTTAGCATTTTCATTTCTGCTACAGCCATTCTCTGCACATGTCTATGGTTCACAGGCCAACATTCAGAACCATAAAGCATAGCAGGTCTCACGGCTGCTTTGTAAAACTTTCCTTTAATTTTTAAAGGAATTTTCTTATCACAGAGAACAGCGGAGGCTCCTCTCCACTTTAGCCAGCCTGCATTTATTCTATTAGTAACATCTCCATCAATTTCAAATCCATGTTTAAAAGATCCGAACGTTTTCGAGATAAATTCATAAATAGTGTTCTTAGAAGAACTTTAAGAACACTATTTACGAATTTATCTCTCATGCACTGGCTGTCGGCTACCTAATGCGCAACCCTCCTCATTTACCCGGGCTTGGGACCGGCCATGGCTGAGTTATTACATAAGATAGACATAAAGAAATAAAATAACTGGAAATATACATGAGAATGTAGAAATATCTCAACAATTTGCATGCTGCTCAGATAAAGTGGAGGCCCCAAGCCCTGACCATCTCCACGGTCTATCCACACTTTCACGAAATTTGTGAAAGTGATTAGCAATGGCCCACCCCATCTCATGGTTTCTCTTCACCCGGTTCCCATTCACCACAACCGAGCGGATCTGGTTATGTCAACGCCTCCCATTGGCAATTCTATGGAAGTAAGTCATGTTCGCATCGTCCTCTTTCAGCCAAGAATGATGAGATTTTTGCTTCCATTCTGCTACACCTTTCTTGTCTTCCTCAAGGATTGTTTTTCTTGCTAGGTATTTATGTGAAGCTCTTTGTTCCAGAAAGGATACCTAACGTTTGGATCGCTTGGATAGAAAGATGCATCTCATGCTTTTTGTTCCAGAGATGCTTCGCTTGGATAGAAAGATGCATCTCATGCTTTTTGTTCCATAGATGCTTCTGTTGAATAAGATGGAGAGAAAGATGCCAGGTTGGAAGGCAGTGTGCTTGTTGCGTTAGCGAGTGCATCCAAGTTTTTTTTGTTAGCTATTTTGGTGTTCTAAATGTTTGTTTATAAATTACTAATGAGAACTAAAGATGACTGGAGAGCCTAATGAGATAGGTTCTTTTTTACTACTTTCTGACCAGAGCATGGAATTTTTGTCCTTCTGTGATACATTTCAAATCCATGGATGCATGTGGCATAGGAAGTCTTTGTTCAAAGATATGAATAAGGTGATGCTGATGAAAATTTGTGAAGGTGCTAGGCAACAAAGTTAAAATTGTGGTGCCTACAATGTTCGCCCCCTTAATGGTTGACATGATGTTCATGGCGTTGAGATCTTAGAATATTGGAAAAGGATGTAGGTGGAGGGGTTCCTTGGCTTACAATACCCTTATTGTTGTTTTATGTGAATATCTTTGTGCCGATAGGGTTCCGGCCATTTGATCGATGCATTTCCACATCCCCTTTATTCGTTCGTGAGTGGGTTCTTTCTACCATACATTGGAGTGTGACATGGATGCGTTGACACCTCTGCACTTTGTGTTGGTTGTGGATGCTTTGACCATTACAATTAGCCAAGCGGTTCAGGTGGGGTGTCCCTGTGGATACTTGGATCATGGGGTATCTATCTTGGCATCCTTTTGAAGGAGAGAATGGGGAGAAAGTTGGTTGGTTAGAATGCAATGTGCTTTTTCTTTTGGGGGAGAATGGGGAGAAAGTTGGTTGGTTAGAATGCAATGTGCTTTTTCTTTTGGGGGAACGCAAGTAGGTTGGTTATCAATTTTGATGTTCTACACATTTCTTTACAAATTGCCCACGAGAATTAGAGGTGGCTAGAGAGCCTCTTGAGACGGTTCTTTTGTACCACTTTCATGCAACAAAGTAGAGTCTTTCTCCTTATGGCTTGGGATGCCCTGTTGAGATCTATGGATGATGGTGTTTTGGTAGTTCCGTGCTTATAGAACACAATGTGCTTTTTCTCTTTGGGGGATCGGAAGTTGGTTGGTTAGCAATTTCGATGTTCTACACATTTCTTTACAAATTGGCAATGGGAATTAGAGGTGGCTATAGAGACTCATGGGACTGTTTTTTTTGAACTAATTTCATGCAACAAAGTGGAGTCTTTCTCCTTACGGCTTCCGATACCCTGCTGAGATCCATGGATGAGGGTGTCCTGGTAGTTCCATGCTTATAGATATGAACAAGGTGATGCTGATGGAGTAGTAGTGAGGATTATGCTGATTGATGAGAGGAATTTATGTAATCTCGTACAATGTGGATGTGAAGGAGACACGGTTCTTGTTGGTTTTTTAAAGGGTCCATGTGTGATAATACATGATGCTCTCATGGTTGGAAATGAAGATTCCTTTCGTTTTTGGGTTGTTTGCTTTGACCAAAATAAGGATGCAACGATTGTTGAGTGTGGTCAGTAGGGATGCAAACGAACGAATACGAATGCGAATTCAGGTCATTATGTAACCATATTCATTTTATATTACGAATACGAATACGAATACAAATGTTATACGAATGTAAAAAATCAAGATCCATATCCTCAAAATACGAATACGAATACGAATCTTTTACGAACAAATACGAATATCAAACGAATATTGCAATAAAAAATTATATATAAAAGCGTACCTGATTATTTGGCAATCACTTCCGCATTACTTCCATATCCATTATTTTTCTGCAAACATTGAAGTTAACAATCAAGCAAGGATATTCCAATAAGTTTCATAGACAAAAACATTCCATACGTTCCATACAAATATTCTAATAACATCAACCATATTCTAATTTTTTCTAACAAAATAATCCATACATAAAAAAAAACATTACAAGAATATGAAATTTACCAGAGATCGATCGCAAATGGAGGCGGAGGGTGGCAGTGGCGCAATGCAAGGGAGCGGAACCGTCGGGGCGGAACGGACGGCAGCCGGCAAGTGGCAGACAGAAGGGTGCGGGCCGCAGGGGCAGGGCTGCAGTGGCGGCGTCGGGATGGGTGGAGGGGAAGGAGAGGGGTTGCGGTCCTGCTGCAAGGGGGCGGCAGGGGCGGAACTAGGGGGCGGCTGGGGGCAGAGGGAGGCGGAGGGGGAGGAAGGGGCTGCGGCCCGCGGGTCTGCTACAGGGGGGCGGCATGGGCGGAACTAGGGGGCGGCTGGGGGGCAGAGGGAGGTGGAGGGGGAGGAAGGGGCTGCGGCCCGCGGGTCTGCTGCAGGGGGGTGGCAGGGGCGGAAGGGGGACGGAGGGGGGTGGAAGAGGGGGCGAAAGGGGCCGTAAGAGGCTGGGGCGGCGGAAGGGGGCCGCAAGGGGCTGCGGGCGGCGGAAGGGGGGGTAGAGGGGGGCGGCAGGAGGGGCGGAGGGGGACGGCAGGGGGGCGGAAGGGGACGGCGCGCGTCGGTCGAATGGGAGAGGAGAGGTCGGGCGTCGGGGTAGCCGGGTGGGTGGGATTAGTGTTGGGGAAGAAGCCCTACCCTAGGTATTAGGTAAATAACTTAAATAAAAATTATCTATTTAGTAACGAATATTCGTATTCGTAACCGTATTCGTAATATATTTCATATTCGTTAAGTAAGGATTCGTATTCGTATCCACAAAAAGTTCGTTTCCAATATTCGTATTCGTATTCGTATTCGCCTGTTTTAGAAAAACAAGATCCATATCCTCTTAAAAACGAATAGGGATACGAACGAATACGAATATAACCGCATCCGTTTGCATCCCTAGTGGTCAGGATTAGGAGAGATAGGCAGCATTTGGACGACAGGAATACCTTTGTCATTTTTCGTTCATAGGATGCGTATTTCATGAAGCAGACTTATGAGCTGGATTCAGTAGAGGGCCCTTGTGAGGGACGTGATCATAAGGTGTCTGACGATGGGGCCTTCCCAATTAGGAAGGTGTACACGGCTCTGGAAAGGCAGGATGTGCAGGAGAATGACATTATGGTAGGGATTGCCAGCTTATCTGGAGAGCTAGGGCTCCTCTTAGAAATTTAGAATGAAAATTTTCATGTATTGCTAATGAGGTAAATAGTGATTATGAAGGTTTCTAGAGCGAGTTTCACTGATGGTTCGGATGCGAATTGCCATTTGTGCAGGGGACGAGTCAGAAGACAGAGATCGTCTCTTTAGCTGGTGCAGTTGTGGGAAAGAAATCCGGAGACTGGCCTTGAGTGGATAAATGGGGATAATGAGGTCTGATTTTGTGGACCAACCAAGGGCATGGGGTGTACTGCTCCAGAATTGAAAGGGTGCAATCAAGGTTGCAAAAGTCGGTAGTGGGTACTTGGTCGGTCGGGTCACTGAATAAGGATTAATCGGCAGTCGAACGACTAATCGGATTTAGTCGGACTTTAATCGGTTTTGAATTTTATGATTATTTTAAACATATAACTCATTTTTATACATATATTTACATAGGTTTTGTACATTTTTATACTATCATAATAAAATAAAGGGATTTTTACACTCATAACCCTGAATAATTTTGTAATAACATTCATGACCCTGCATAATCGTGAATTACGTTTTGGACTTTAAATAATTGTGCCGTCTTACATCCACAACCTTCCGTTACTTTACTTCATTAACTAACCAAATGATTGGATTAATCTAACCAATCGATGATCTAATTAGGATTAGCCTAAATAAAAAATATCCCACCCTTTTTTCTTGAGCCAACACCTGCAACCAACCTGGGGATCTTGTATGCGGAGATGGTGGAAGGCTGGGGGACAATACAAAGGTGCTATCCGCGGCGGCCGGGGGGGGGGGGGGGGGGGGGGGCTTTTCAGGGGAGGTGGCAACGGAGGGGGCTTGCGGGGCTTGCAGACGAGGTTGCGACGGGGGAGGGGGGAGCTTCCAGGGGAGGTGGCAAACGGGGGGGGGGGGGGGGGGTCTTCCAGGGGAGGTGGCAAGGGGGGCCTTGCGGGGCTTGCAGACGAGGTCACGACCGGGGGGGGGGGGGGGGGGCACGGGGGTGGGCCTTGCAGAGTTCAAGACTGAGATACGTCTGGGAGGATGGTTTCTATGCTGAAACTGTTAACATGCATGCAAAGTTCTGGCAGGATTACACATGTAATTAATAAATGTTATGTATTGGAGTTCATGTATGGTGACACGTATGAGAGGTGCCCACCCTTTTTTTCCTTCAATAAATAAGCGGAGTTGTTTATAGGTGATTGAATCTAAATAAATCAAATTTCGGCCTTGTTGGCTCTAAATAAATCAAATTTTGGCCATACTAGGCCACAAATATATAGAGGATTGTTCTTGATTTAATTTCCTAGACTATCTTCTTCAACAACTACGGTCTTGTGATAAACAGTGAATATTTGGGCATGTTCCTATACGATCCATGCCCTTTTTTCTTTAAAAAAAACTAGTCTTTCATATTAGGAGATATTTATGTATATTTAGATTTTGTTGGTATCACGAAGTCGATTTCAGGCTGCAATTGCTTTAAGGTATATTAATTCCTTGTGGAGTAATACAAGAGCAAAGTGTCACTAGAGTTGGTGCTGAGTGTCAAACGTCCTTGATATACACGTTCACGCTTAAGGTCGAGCTTGAATTTTCAAGGGTTTATTGCTATTAATGTAGAGAGTATTTTAAGTTTCATTGAGGGTGGCAGCAATAGGAAATAACGGAACTTTGCCTCTTTTTGAGTGACTCAGAGGGCTATTCTTAGATACATAACATTTAGCTGGTGACAAGTTGGCAATGCCGTTTTTGATGGAGATGTATAGCTGATGATTGTCTTGTTATATGCAATATTATGGGAAGTATTGGATACCTTTCATGAATATTTTATGCAGTCTTGCATGTAATTTAAGTTAACTAAAGGACGCCTCCATGTTAGAAGAATACTCAGCATATTAATCAGATGGAGAGAAGCATAATCTATGCTATCCGTGTTCCCTTTACCGTTAACAGAAACGAAGGTGAAATGGACTTTATTCTGTCGTGAAATGTAATTTTCTTGTGATTTATTATTTGTTGTATTTGTCATCAGTTTTTTAAGGTACACGATCCTTCCTTATTTCCTAGAATTGTTATTCAACTTTTCACTGCTTGTAAGGGTACTTAGTTCAGCAATAAGGACTATTCAGAACTTAATTGTATTCTTTATTGCATGTATTAGAGCCTAGTTCAGTCATGAAGACCATGATTGATGCGGATCGGCTTTTGCGGCGTCGATAAAATGATAAATATAATTTTTATGGTAGAATTTTGGTAGAAGAACGAGATGGGTTGAGAAGAGAAATTGGAGGGGATGAGAGGAAGAAAAACTCGTCGGAACGAGGGGTTTGGAGAAGAGAACTCGCCGGGAGTGCGAGAGGTTGAAGGAGGAGAACCGCGGAGATCGCGTTGAGGGAGAGAGAGAGAGAGAGAGGGAGAGGGGATAGAGATAACAATCTCAATTTCTAATTCATAATTGACTGCCTCAAAACAATGGACCACCCTCTCTTTATATAGGAGAGAGGGGTTTACAAAAATAGTAAACTAAATTAATTGACAACCGACTTGCCTAATTGGACTCTAACAAATTCAAATTGACCTCTAATTACTCTAATTAGACCCTAACTAATTAATTGACCAACAATTACAATTAAAATCTACGAAATAAACGTTGAGATCACATGCGATCTCAATTATTTAATTAGACCATTACGACCACGAAAAACGTAAATAAAATTGACTACTAATTAATTTAATAAATGTGGCCCTATAATTTGGGGTCACGCTGCATCAACTCTCCACCGCTTTAAAAAATTCATCTCCCGACGAATTGCTTGATGCAGATGCGTGCTAGAGAAGTCATCCTTGAACCGTAGCTTCAAATGCCTTCAATTAGGTCTTTTTCAATGTTACGTTTGTAGTTCTTTTCAATAGAAGGGCGTCCCTGCAATTTCTGCACCCCTTCATTTTTCTTTTCTTTCATATTGCTTTGGACCCTTTTGTAAATATAAAACTTCGGGATTTTGGGTTTGCAATTTTCCCAATTGATTGTCCAACCCCTTAATCTCAGGGATCCGGTTCCCTCCCATCCCGATAGGGTTTCTCTCCTTCCCAGGCGGCGGGATCGAGATTTAAGGGGAGGTTCCGAGCGGCTGAAGGGCTGGCAGCGGAAGCGGCTTCGCGGGGTGGGTGCGTAGGGGGTCTCCAGGCGGTCTTTGAGCAGAGGCGCGCGGCTTGAAGGCGAGGGCGCCGCTCGCGCGTGGGAGGCGCGAGAGGAGCAAGGCGTGCTAGGGGTGTGCCGAGGTGCGCGACCGGGGCGTGCGATGCGGGGCAACTCTGGGAACTGGTGTCGCTCGAGAGCGGCGAGGCGAGCCCAGCGCCAGCCGGGAGAAGGGTAGAGGGCGCGTGCGGGGTGGTGGAGTCGCGGGAGAAGGGGACTCTTGGAGAAGGCGGGGGCGGGGCTGAGGGTGCCGCTGGGGGGTCGGGGTTTTGGGTCGTCCCACGGCCGGATGCGGCGCCTGGGTGGGGTGGCGTGGACTGGTGTGGGAGCCGGTGGGGGCTGGGGTTTAGGGGGTAACAGGAGGAGGAGGGGAAGAGAAGTGGCGGAATCGGGAGGGTCCTGAACCGCGAGACTTGCGGGGATGAGAGACAGCTCCGGCGTGTCTGGGTGCTGGAATGGGGTCACCGGGATTGCGGGAGGGACCGCCGGTGGGGCGGCGAGGGTCCGGGCGGCCCGGGGAGCCGCTGGAGGGGCGGGGACTGCCATGGGGCCGGCCGTTGATGATGGGGACTGATCTGAAATATTCTGAACAGCAAGCGTTTCGCCCCTTTCTTCGATTTTTTCTTCTAAACGACCCGGACAGCGGTCGTTTCATCATCTTCAGCGATGATTTCTTCGTCGGGGAGCGCGTCCAGCCATGCTTGTACCTTCAAGGATGCCGCAAGATGTTTTTTGTACTTCCGTTGACGCGAACGCGCATGCGGCCCCTGAGAAATGCGGTTGAGATCAAGCTTGAGACGCCAATATGCCACGGGATCGTTGAATCGTAGGAACGACGCAATATCCATGCTCTGATACCAAATGATGCGGATCGGCTTTTGCGGCGTCGATAAAATGATAAATATAATTTTTATGGTAGAATTTTGGTAGAAGAACGAGATGGGTTGAGAAGAGAAATTGGAGGGGTTGAGAGGAAGAAAAACTCGTCGGAACGAGGGGTTTGGAGAAGAGAACTCGCCGGGAGTGCGAGAGGTTGAAGGAGGAGAACCGCGGAGATCGCGTTGAGGGAGAGAGAGGGAGAGGGGATAGAGATAACAATCTCAATTTCTAATTCATAATTGACTGCCTCAAAACAATGGACCACCCTCTCTTTATATAGGAGAGAGAGGTTTACAAAAATAGTAAACTAAATTAATTGACAACCGACTTGCCTAATTGGACTCTAACAAATTCAAATTGACCTCTAATTACTCTAATTAGACCCTAACTAATTAATTGACCAACAATTACAATTAAAATCTACGAAATAAACGTTGAGATCACATGCGATCTCAATTATTTAATTAGACCATTACGACCACGAAAAACGTAAATAAAATTGACTACTAATTAATTTAATAAATGTGGCCCTATAATTTGGGGTCACGCTGCATCAATGATAGGTACCTAATACACTTCCACATAACTATTTCCAGATTAGGTTCTTCTTACATAATAACGATACATAATCATAAAGTTAACAATTTAGAAATGTGTTGGAGGACTCGTCGCTTGGAGTCTCGGGGGCGGGGGCAGGCGTTCGAATTGGGAGCCCCCTCCGGATGACCCATCTGGGTTACCGTGGTGTCGTCAGGGAGATCGGGGAAAGACTCCTCTGCTGCAGAGGTCGGCCCGTGGTGCGAGCCCAACGAGTAGGGTGCGGGGGGCTGCTGTGGGCAAGAGAAAGGAGTGCGATGGGAGGGAGGACCTCCTTGTGCGTCGTAGATGTTTTAAGTGCGGGATGATGGGCCACCTTGCGAGATGGTGCTCACTAAAGAGGGTGGTGTGCTACGATTGTCGCGAAGAGGGGCACATCCACAGGGACTGCCTTGGGGTGTTTTCCGATCGGTTTGGGGATGGAGGTGCGGGGTCGAAAGACATGGAGGTCGAGGGGGTCGGACCTCGTTGATGGAGTCCTCATTGCTGAGGGTCCCAAAGAGGATCTGTAAAAGGTGTTGGAGGTGTTGGAGCTCGGCCGATCGGTTGGATGTGTTGAGGATGGAATTTGGCTATCTGAAACGGTGTTGTGTGTCTGTGGGGTGGAGATGGCAGAGATGCACGAGTTCCTCTCCAATGGCACCGTGATATTCCCTCAGTCGATTCGGTGGCGCCGCCCCCGTCTGCGCGACGGGGCATTGGGTTCTCCTCCGGTGTGGTACGTGGAGATCAATGTTCTTCCGATTAGATGCCGGAGGCTTGACACTGTGAGGACGGTGCTGGGTCAGTCGGGCCTTCGCCCTGGTGAGGGCTAGGGTTTGGTGGCCTCGATCGTGGGCGCTGGGTGTCAAATCCCCCCGGTGAAGGTTTTCAAAGTCGGCAGGGCGGTGTTTCATCTCCGCCTCGCCCTTGTGGAGGAGCCACCTTCTGCGCTGGTGGGGCAGTTGCTAGACGGGCTGGTCTCATCGGACCTGGTGGGATCTCAGGTACCGGTTGGGATTCCTTGAGCAGTGCGCGGGTTGCGGGTGGGCCAGCGCCCGGTCCCGCAGGAAGGCGTAGCGACAGTTTCGGCATGCGTTTCCTCTCCCGCCTTGCGTGGTGGCGAAGCATTAGTCTCTCCGGATTTGGCGGTCAGATTTCACCTGCCTTGTGATCAAATTGGTGAGGATTCGGGTTGGGCTGCCCCATCTTCGGATCCGATGGCTTGTAGCTTTGCTGGGCTCGACTCGGGTTCGGTTTTTGGTTTTGTGGCAGACTCTCGTGGTACTCAGAGGTCTGATTGGTGCCCTTCAGGTCTCCCAACGATGAGTGGGTTGCAGATCCCTTTTCGTGTTGTGATCTGCTCTGCACCGGAAGTGGGGAAAGGCTCGAGAGCGCGATGTGATGCTAACCCAGTGGTTCCGGCATCAGCTTCCTCCTGCGCGTATGTCGTTGGGGCTTCACCCATCTTTGGGGGCGATGAGGGGAGATTAGGAGGAGGATCGCGTGCTCGGTTCAGCTACCTTTCCTTCGGGTTTGTTGGAGATAGATGGTTCACTTCCGTTTCTTGTTATTTCTAGTCCTGCGGGTCTGCTTGCGAATGCTGGATCTCTCGGTTGTGACGGCGTGCGTGGTGACAGTACTGTTCCGGGCGCGGCTACATTAGCCCAGAGCCGTAAGATGCAGGAGCATGTTCTCGCCGCAGCGAGGAAGCGTAGAGAATGAAGGCTGGCTTTGGGTGGGAGCGGCAGGAGAGTGCGGGCTGACCCGCTCATGCTATTTACATGCTAACGACGTAAGACTGAGGCTAGGCTGGGGCTATAGCGGGAGTTGGAGGACAGGGGGACCATGTCTCCCACGAAGCGGCTATTGGTGACTTTTCCTGCCTTCCTTGTGGGGAGATTCGCGGTAATGGGGGGGGGTCTCAGATTGGGTTTGTTTGGAGGTTGACATTCACATGCGGGTTGCGGAATGTCTGGGGGTATCTGTGCCCAGCAAAAACCCTCTAAGTGGGTCCAAATGAAGAGCGTCTCTTGGAATGTGCGGGGGTTGGGGGGCAGGGAGAAGAGGATGGCGGTGGGAGAGCTCTTGCGTTCATGGGATGCAGACGTGGCTTTTTTGCAGGAGACGAAGTTGGCACTAGGGAAGGCCGTATCGATATCGATATCGTCTCGATATCGTATCAATACGATATTTCGACGATATATCGTCTAAATATCGCCCATGTCGACGCTCTTTTGTGAAGGAAATGCCTGAAAATTGGGATATATCGCCATATCGGTAACCATATCGGTCACATCTCGATATCGATATATCGGCGATATATCGCCGATATATCTCGAAATTTCCTTCCATGGTTGGCGCGATGGGAGCCAACTTCTTGGAGAATGGTTGGGGGCTTAAAACTATCAGAGTTCAGAGCGGTAGCTTCTGTGGGTAGTGCTGGTGGTCTGATCCTCGCGTGGGATGGTGAGATGTTTTCGGCTGTAGAAGAGTTCGTGGACTCCAGGTCTATCTTGGTTCTGCTTGACTACAAGTTGGGGGAGGGCAGATTTCTAGCTACCTCAGTGTATGGGGAGCCTGGCGGCGTCTGCAACGAGGCCCTGTGGGAGTAGTTGTGCACGTCTGGAGGGCGATTCCCGGACACACCTTGGGTCGTCGGCGGGGATTTATTGTGACTTTGTTTGCTCGCGATCACCCGGGTCAGAGGGGAGGAAGAGACCTGGGTTCGGTTGGGTTTGTATAATGCGTGAGTTGTTTGGGACTGCAGGTGGTGGATGTTGGTAACAGGAAGTTCACCCGGCGTAGTTCTTCCGCGAGATCGAGGCTGAATAGATTCTTGATCTCTGCTGAGGTGTTGGGGAGATTCCCTCTTGCTGTGGCTCGGGCTCTCCCTAGATCGCGGTCAGATCACAAACCCATTTGTTGGGATTCAGGTGGGGGAGGGGGGGTGATCCCTCGATCGTTGTTCAGGTTCGAGAAATCCCGGCTCTTGGATGATGGCTTCAGGGACTTGGTTTCTCAGTTTTGGGGCTCCTTGAGAGTGGAGGGTTCGGCAACGCAGAGACTGGCCGGGAAATTAAAGCTGCCGCGAGAAAGATTGATGGCCCACAAGGAGTTGAGACGAAGCAGAGCAGAGAGGCGGATGGGGCAGTGGCAGAAATTGCGAGGTTGGACGGGCTGGAGGACTCTCGCGTCTTAAGCAGTGAGGAGAGGGTAGCACTTGCGGCTTCGCATAGAGAGGTGATTGAGGAAGACAGACGCATGGAGGTAGAATGGAGGCATCGTTCCAGGCAGAAGTGGGTAAAAGAGGGGGATGCGAACACTCGTTTCTTCCACGCGGTGGCGAGTGGAAGGAGAAATATGATTCACGAGTTCAGGACGGATGATGCTACCGTTCTTGGTGATGGGGAGATCGGGAGGGTGCTGGCGGAGCATTTTCAGAGCTTAAGCTAGTGTCTGCCATCGGCGGGGGCTACTTGGTCCGGGAGGGGTTCTAGACTTATGTCTGATGTGCAACAGCGAGCGCTTGTGGCGGAGTTTTCGAGAGTGGAGGTCCGTGAAGCGGTCTTTGATCTCAACGCTGACGGTTGTCCTGGGCCGGATGGCTTCCCGATCTGTTTCTTTAGGGAGTTTTGGGATATTTGGAGGGCAATGTCATGGCCATGTTGAATGAGTTTAGTGGGGGTGAACAGGGGGCTGAAGAAGATTAACAAGGCAATGTTGTTCTTGCTATCGAAGTGGGAAGGGGCTGTAAGGGTTGGGTTATTTTCATCCCATCGCCTTGTCGAACGTGATTTACCTCATCTTGGCCGAGGTGTTGGCCAATCAGCTTCGTGGTGTGCTGGACGACCTTGTCCTTCCGCTGCAATCCGCATTTATTCCTGGACGCCAACTCCTGTATGGTGTGGTTATGGCATCGGAGATGGCTGCTGACTGGAAGAGAAGAGGGACCACGAGCTTTCTCTGAAGGTTGATTTCTCAAAGGCGTATGACAATGTGTGTTGGAGGTTCATCTGGGCCTCTTTGGTGCGGAGAGGCTTCCCGGATATCTGGATCGACTTGATGAAGAGATGCGTTACTACCGCTTCGTTGTCGATTTTGGTGAATGGGAAGCAGGAGGGTGGCTTCTTCCAGCCACAGAGGGGTGTGCGGAAGGGGTGTCCTCTGGCCCCTCTGTTGTTCGTTCTGACGGTTGATGCTTTGGTGGTTATGACCAGGGTGGCGGAGGACGGCGGCTTCTTCAGAGGGTTCTCCAGAGATGGTCTTTCTGTGCCTCTCCTGCAGTATGCGGACGATATCTTATTCTTTGTGGAGGGTGGAGTGGAGGAATGCAAAGCGGTAAGGGCGGTGCTTGATATCTTTGGCGATCTCTCGGGTCTAAGGGTGAATGGTGCCAAGTCGGCGTTCGTGCCCTTTAACATGTCGGCTGCGGACTCGGTGACGTGCAGTGTGGTTCTTGATACACCGTTGAAGTCATTGCCTATCTCCTACCCGGGGTTGCCTCTTCTGACGGGGAGAATGTGTCAGGTCGACTGGTCGCCGCTTGTGCAGAAGTTGGAGAAGAAGCTTTCGGGGTGGAAGGCGGCTCTTATCTAAGGGCGGTCGCCTAGTCCTGATTAGGGCAGTTCTCTCGGCCATTCCGATTTTCTTCATGTCCTCGAGGGCCTTGTCGGTGGGGGTCCAGTCCAAGCTGGAGTCTTTGATGCGTAGATTTTTCTGGTCGTCTTCGCATGGAGACATGGACATGGCTTTGGTTGATTGATCGTCGGTTTCTATGCCTACCAGAGAGGGTGGCTTGGGTGTTCTGAATTTGGGAGTTATGAATAAAGCGTTACTGGTAAAGTGGGTGCTAAAGTTTTGGGGTCCTGGAGTGGATCTGTGCTCCACTCTTATCAGGGCGATATATGGTGTTTCTTCTAACCTGGCGGTCCATGCGGTCGGAGGGGGTGCAATAACCACTTTCTGGAGAGGGGTTTGCTCGGTCTTACCGAATTTATCGAGTCGCTTGAGGCCTATACTTGAGGATGGTCGCATTTTTCGTTTCTTGAGGGACAACTGGATGGATGGGGGAGCTCTCTGCAATTTGTACCCGAGGTTATTTGCACCGGCTTCAAACAAGGATGTCAGTGTGGTCGGGGTGTGGACGAACGGGTCATGGTCTCCTACCTTTGTGGCAGAGTTGTCGGATCAGAGAATGGTTGATTTTTTGTGTCTGTCTGGTCGGCTTTCCAACCGGGCAGGTCCAATGGTGGGGCGGGACGCTTGGGGTTGGCAAGATGGATCCTTCTCGGTTCAAAAGGCCTATAGATCTTTGGTTGCCCAACCTTCCAATATGGATTCAATAATCTCGAGGGATTGCGGTATGCTCTGGTCTTGGCGGATCCCTTCCAACGCTAAAGGTTTTTCTCTGGCTTCTGAGGAGGGAGTGGGTGTTGATGGCAGCTAGGAGAGCGAGGTTCTTCCCTGGAGTTGTGGAGGTATGCTGTAGGTGTGGCGAATCGTAGGAGGACGTGAACCACTTATTTTTTGAGTGCCCTGGTTCGGTTGATGTATGGCAAAGAGCAACAATCACAGGTCTCGATTGGAGTAACAAGGACAGCTTCTGGGACTCTTGCAGGAGGTGGGGAGGTTTAGATAACGGAAAATTAAATATTTGTGCGACAATCTGGTGCATCTGGTTGGGTAGAAATAGTGTGATCTTTGAGGGATCGAGGTTCTATTCCGAAAATGTACTTGGGTATGCCAGAGCCCTCCTGGATTCCTGGCGGGTGTAATTATTTAATTTACTATTAATATATTTTTTGGATGGCCCTCTAAAGGTGGCCCATCCCACCGTTTCTAAAAAAAAACAATTTAGAAATGTGATTTAAAATAGATCCTGGTCGTGATGTCTTCTGAAATTAGAATATAAGCACATGATACTACTGTACAAAGTATGGTAATCTAAATACGATCTAGCCAGCCATAATGGATGTGAATAAATCAAACTTAAATCAAATATACCTTAGATTTATTCTGTTACATGTTCTATTTATTAGAGTTTATATGTGTTTTTTGTGGGGGAGAGAATGATGATTTGTGGGTTTGAACCCTGGGTAATGGGTGAAATGCACACCGGTCAAGCTCTTCATAATTAAAGTGGGTTTGAAAGATATGGTTTTGTGTTTGAAATAAAGATGGGGAAAGTAGAGTAATATTTGGGGAGGACGGAGTCAAGTTGCAGACTTATTGACCACTATCTTTGGTGGTAAGAGGACTGTTAGGCCATAATTAGAATATATTTGTTGACCTATTCCTTTTGTAAGATTATAAATGACTAAAGGATATTTGATTATTAAAAACTGTACTATTATCATCTTTTTGTATAAGATTATAGAATGTTAAATGACATTTGATTACTAAAAAAATGTAGTATTCTCATCTTTTTGTATAACCGAAGCATGACTTTTAATTTTCAGGCATCTATGTTTTGGCGTAAAAGAATATCTCAAGTGGCATCAGAGTTCCCTGATGTGCAGCTGTCGCACATGTATGTTGATAATGCTGCAATGCAACTTGTTCGCAATCCAAAGCAGGTTTTCATTATTCTACCTCAATACTTTGCAGTTGAATTGTATAGATTTTGGTGCATAAGTATAATGTTTACTTTTAATATCATCATCCAGTTTGATACGATCGTAACGAATAATATTTTCGGTGATATATTGTCTGATGAAGCTTCCATGATAACTGGAAGCATTGGAATGCTACCTTCAGCAAGCCTCGGTGAATCGGTATTTCTTTATTTCTTTCCTTTAAATTGTAAATAATAAGTTACACTTGCTTTAGATAAATTCGTCCTTCCTATGTAGGGACCTGGATTATTTGAACCAATTCACGGGTCTGCACCCGATATTGCAGGACAAGTAAGTTAGATTGCTTTTCTCGCAGATAATATAATTATACATGTGAATGTTTTAATTCCTAAAAATATTTTACTTTTTCAGGATAAGGCAAATCCCTTGGCCACTATACTCAGTGCTGCAATGCTATTAAGATATGGTATATCACAAGAAAATGCTGCAAAAAGGATCGAGAATGCAGTAAATGAAACTCTCAACAGAGGCTTTCGAACGGGTGACATCTTCTCTCCTGGAATGGTAAGTTGATTTTAGCTATACAAACGTAACTTATCTTACATATCTGCATGCTATATATTAGCATAACATGTAAAAAACATTAAATATTTGTAGTGGATCTATAAAAATATCTTATACCTTTTTTGCTCATATAGTGGTGCTTAAGTTAGAATCGGAGCTTACTTTTGATAATAAATTTGTGAATATCAAGTGTAAATAAATATCCAATTAGGCTGAAAAGTTACTTGTGGGCTGGTTAATAAAATGTTGAAGAACAATGGTCATTGTAATTGCGGTGGAAGATTAAATTTGACTAAAGTAGGGTTCTTGTGGATTAAATTTGACTAAAGTAGGTTTCTTGTGCCTAGGAATGGTCCTAGTGTGATATATCTATAGGCAATCACTGTTTTCTCTTGACCAACTATTTTCGAGGGTTAGTTTTATTTTACATTGCTCTATTTCTTTTACTAGCAAGACCGATATGGTGCGATTCGGGTAACCGCTTACATCGCCCTTTCCTTCACTTTCCAATCTATAGACCTCCCTCTATGCCTCAGAACAGAGGGAATGCAATGGAAACAAGACGAGTCTCTTTCCCCCAGATTACCTTCTTTTTCCTATATTAAGTTATCAACTGCAAATGAATTTATATTGGTTTTATTCAGTTTCCGCCACAAGGCACTAACTAGTAGATTTTATTTTAATCACTAACAATGAATTTGGTCTATGGAAAATGAAATCTTGTTCCTTTCATTTTGACCTTGGAAATGGATTCCAGTGCTTTCCGGGAGCACATACACTCCCTTTGAGTGAAATCTATAGAAGTCACATAAACAGACATTGAAAGGAATACTTCATATTTATGATTAAAATATCAATTTCTGTATCACATCATATAGTAGATTCCCTTGAAGTTGGATTTTTTGGGGAAGTTTACTCAAATTTGAAAAATTTTTTACAATAACATTTAGGAGAATTTATGGGAAGTTTCCTCATATTTGAAAAATATTTTACAATAACATGCAGGAGAATTTATATGATATTTTGACAGGAGAGAAGTCCTAAACCGTTAGATGATGGGGGCATACTTTCCCAACCACCATCATACTATGATCATAATTTGAGCAGTTTTTTAAGAAATGTCAAAGTATGTATAAATAATGTAATAACATGGCTAACAAGTATGGCTAAACTTGAAAATATTTTCTAATTTCATTAAAAAAATATTTATGAATGAGTCATACTATTTATTTTCATTTACTTATTCCATTTCTATTGTACTCACTTAAATGGGTGGGTGGCAGTGCGGTGTGTCTATCATCCAAAAGACCAGGGTTCATATCTCCCTTGTGGAGGTTGCGTTAGGTAGTCGACAACCAACGTAAAAAATAGTCGAATCTTTCAACATTGATTTGAGCAAGAATCCATGTAGCCAATCCTACTTATAGTGGGAGAAGGCTTCGTCATTTTTATTTATTCCATTTCTATTGTAGTGGAATCTTTAACATGTGAAATTTATATTATTTATTATTATTATTTATATTATATATCTAGTTATGGATATAGAATTTTTGTATTTTATATTCTTCTATATACAATTTTCGAGCTCGAGCCAGTACAAGCTTGGCTGTGAAGGATGGAGAAAGTAGTTTCATTGTCGCGGTGGCCACATAATTAAGAAAACCGACGTTTTTAGAAATCTCCTCCAAGGCTTTAACTATTTCTCCTTGTTTCGATCACGGCTTTCCTTGCGTCGTTGAATATGATTCTAGATGACAGTTGATCAGGTCATTTCCCTCGCGTTTCTCAGGGAAGACAACTTTGGTTTGGTCCTTGTTTGGTTGTATTGTCGGCTAACAGTTGTTTCTTTTGCATTTTAGGAATTGGTGGGATGCAAGAGGATGGGAGAGGAGGTGATAAAGGCCCTCGAGAGCGAGAAGCTTGTGACCGCGAGGAATTGAACCAGGTTGGGAACCGTCTCGTCATTAGATCGGCGTATGTTCCACAAGCAACCTAAGGTACATCCGGGGGTTGGTGCTCGGTCTCAATAATCGGCGGTACCGAAGCTATTAGTTGTAGATTATGTATCATGTATTCTCTTGACTTTGCTTTTATTGTTTCGCTTGTTACACCAAAACAAAGAGGGAACCCATTTTCCCGGCAGTTTTTGTTTTGGCTAATGCTTCTTTCGCTCGTTGCCCTTTTTTGTAAGGATTTTTGTGTACCCTATGGACATTTGATATTGTGTTAGCATTCTCACGCTCTTCGTATTTATTTGGATACCCCATCAAAGTTAAATGTTTTCATCTAATGCCCTTTAACAGATAATGGCAAGTTAAGAATGTTTTTTTTTGGCAAATGTCGTTTTTGTTCGTACAACGTTTGATTATTCTTTCGTACTGATGCTGACGGTACTATAATTTTCTCTTCATGTTAGCAATATAATGGGCGGGGATCCTCTGCCGTAAGTGGATTGCAGCAGAGACTGCTGCAATCCACGGATGGATGACACGTGGCAAAGAACCATCCAACGGCTGAGGATCCCGTCCCCAACGCTCCTCTCCCCGAACTCCTCTCCCCGAATCCCTACCCTCGTCCCCGACCCTCTCCTCTTGCCCCCGACCATAGCCGCCTCCCCGAACCTCTCTCGCCCGCCCCCGAGCATCGCCGCCTCACAAGCCCTCTCGTCGACCATCGCCTCTCTTGCCGCCTACCATCGCAGCCTCCCCGACCCTCTCTCGCCTGCCCACGACCTCACCGTGAAGCCCCAAGCATCTTGTCGACCATCGCCAAGCCCTCTCGCCCCAGACCACAACCGCCTACCTCCGAGCATCGCCGCCTCTCGCCCTCTCGCTTCGCCGCCACCGTCTCCCACCCTCTCTCCTTCCCGGCGTCATCCTCTCCCCCGACATCAACTACTCTCGCCGCAACCCTCTACCGCGACACCAAGACCCTTCTCGACGCCACCCTCTTGAGGCCTCGACGCCAACCTCTCCCCCGACCCCGCTCTCCGCCACCTTCTATCTCGAGGTTGTCCGTGCAAGAGACAACATCCCATCCCCCACTCCGCCTCCACGGTCCTGATTGCATTGGATTTTGATGCTTATCCAACATCAGTGATCTAAACTCGACGAAAACACAAGCAAAAAGCGGATATACAGAAGCGGATATAGTCACTACGAAAACTCGCACATATATACAAAAACACGCACATATATACCAAAGCATTTATTTAAGAAGAGCCGCTTCTATACTAAAACGAGCATCGAAATACAAAAGTGGATGCATACAACAGTGAGCAGATCCATACCAAAACGCGCACATATATACAAAAGCACGCACATATATATACCAAGAGACCATTTATCGAAGAAAAACCTCTTCCATACCAAAACGAGCACATATATATCAAAGTGGACACTTGCATACAACAGTGAGCACATATATACCAAAACTTGCACATATATACAATGACACGCACATATATACCAACAGACCATTTATCCAAGAAGAGCCGTTTCCATACCAAAACGAGCACCGAAATACAAAAGTGGACACTTGCATACAACAGTGAGCAGATCCATACCAAAACTTGCACATATATACAAAAACACGCACATATATATACCAAGAGCATTTATCCAAGAAGAGCCTCTTCCATACCAAAACGAGCACATATATACCAAAGTGGACACTTGCATACAACAGTGAGCACATATATACCAAAACTCGCACATATATACAAAAACACGCACATAAATACCAACAACATTTATCTAAGAATAGCCGCTTCCATACCAAAACAAGCACATATATACCAAAGTGGACACTTGCATACAACAATGAGCACATATATACCAAAACTCGTACATACATACAAAAACACGCACATATATACCAACAGACCATTTATCCAAGAAGAGCCGCTTCCAAACCAAAACAAGCACATATATACCAAAGTGGACACTTGCATACAACAGTGAGCACATATATACCAAAAGTTGCACATATATACAAAAACACACACATATATACCAAAGGACCATTTATTCAATTCGAGCCTCTTCCATACCAAAACGAGCACAAATATACCAAAGGGAACACTTCCATACAACAGAGAGCAAAAGCATACCAAAACTTGCACATATATACAAAAACACACACATATATACCAAAGAACCATTTATCCTAGTAGAGCCTCTTCCATACCAAAACGAGCACATATATACCAAAGGAGACACTTCCATACAACAGAGAGGAAGAGCATACCAAAACTTGCACATATATACAAAAACACGCACATATATACCAAAGGACCATTTATCCTAGTAGAGCCTCTTCCATACCAAAACGAGCACATATATACCAAAGGAGACACTTCCATACAGTAGAGAGCAAGAGCATACCAAAACTTGCACATATATACAAAAACACGTACATATATACCAAAGGACCATTTATCCAATTCGAGCCTCTTTCATACCAAAATGAGCACACATATACAAAAATACGCTTCTTCCTATGAAGTGTGTTTACATATATCTTTGAGTTCATACATATATCTTTGAGTCTTCTAGGAATTGAATCTTCTTAGCCTCCTTAACTGCCAACTCAAGAATCAAGTCATGGACACAACATTTTCTTTCATCCTTCAAGCCTCAGCCTCCTAAATCATGCACCCACTAATCAGCCTCCTAAACAGCCATTGATCATCTGTCCGCTCAACGGTGCCGGCGCTCCTTGTGTTGAGAAACTTGATGTCATAGGTTTCCTTCCTCCTCTTGAAATCGGCAACATCCTCCTTCAGTTCTGCAATTTGCGTACCAAAGTCGTGGCGCCATTCAGAAAGAAAGTCGGGGAGGAAGGATTCCGGTGTAGCATCACCAACGTGGAGAGACAAGGTGTCGACGATGTCCTCGGCACGGAAAGCCATCTCCCTTACTTCCTTGATCCATGTTTCCACTATGGCTTCCTTCGGTTGGACGTTGGCAACATCCTCAAGGAAGGCCAGCATTGCCCCGAGCTCCTTTTGCACCAACTCGAGATCTTGTCGAGTGTTACCGAGGAGAGCGGCCTCATTGAGGATGGCGTCTCCGACCTTCTTGACGACGTACGTTAAGATGCCACCGGAGGGATCCATTGTTGGGCAGTGAGAACATCAGTGGGAGAGGATAGTGGATGGTCGAGAGAGGGCGAGAGGCGGTGGGTGGGCGGCGAGGGGGGTCTCGGGTGAGGGGGATGAGGCGGCGATGGTCGAGAGAGGGCGAGAGGCGGCGAGTGGGCGGCGAGGGGGACGAGAGGCGGCGATGCTCGGGGGTGGGCGAGAGAGAGTCGGGGAGGCGGCAATGGTGGGAGAGAGAGAGAGTCGGGGCGGCGATGGTCGGGGACGAGGGTAGGAATTCGGGAGAGAGGAGGGGCTGGGGGCGGACCGTTGGATCAGATCCGCGCCACGTGTCAGCCATCCGTGGATTGCAGCATACTCTGCTGCAATCCACTTACGGCAGAGGACCCGCTCCCCAATATAATAGGATCTGATCAGCTATAGAATCTTGACAATTTGTCGAGGGACGAGTAGTCTTTCTCCAAATATCAGGGTAAAAAGGATGATCGTCCTGGGGATGAAAACTAATACAAATATATCTCTATATATTTTTGTATCTACATTCCTCAAATAGAGGATATGAATGACATTTTCTTATATCCGGCTAATACAAATGTGAATACAAAGACAGAAGTTGAACATTCTATGAATGTGAATTTAATATCTTTAAGTTTGACAAATACAAATGTTCAAATTTTAGAAGATGTGAATATGAATATTTGTTATTTGAAGGTAATGAATACTAATACAAATATTAGTACAACATTTTTAAATTTTGGAGGCTAGTAGTATTGATTTGATACACATACATTATCCGTGGTGAGCTTTCTTTTATCATTTAGTTATTTTTAAGCCTTTTTATTTAATTATTGTTTAGTTCATATTAGTTAATAAAGTACTCAATGTACTTTTTTGCGTATTTGATATAAATGCTTATAGTTTTTTTAAGTAAATTTGTATGCCTATTATTTTCGGAATGATATAAGAAGGAAAGTGGGTGTAGCTTCAATTGAGGATAATCGCTTAAGGGGGATTGGTCATTTGCAAAGGAGGTCGGGTGATGCACTAGATAGGAGATGCGAGTGTTGGGATGTTGAGATCTGGCTAAGATAGGACGAAGAATGCCCAAGAAGTGTCGGTAGTGTTGGAATGAGACTATCTAAAGGGATCTGTTTTTTGAATCTAAGCTCAAGAATGACCCAAGATAGATCTGAATGGAGGCGAATAATCCATGTAGCGGCTACCCTACTTAATGTTAGTAAAGGTTTTATTGTTGTTGTTATGTATGATTATTATTCGTAAATCAATTGGCATTTGTGTCGAACATATTCGAATTTTTAATATTCATTTTGCAGTTGTATTCGTATTTTGATTATATAATTTGTTATTTTACTTTCATGTGATAATCTAATTGATGTTTGTCTACAAATTTTAAAAGGATAAGGATACGATAATACCTATGTCTATATCCCAATTCGACCGATTTCATCCCTATTCCTCAAATACGACTACATGGTAGCCATCCTTTAATGTTTGAGGTCAAGATGGACTTAAGTATAGGTAGCTCATATCCGCATTTCCTTCTACTCTATTTAAATTCTATTTACATGCAGATGAAAGGGAATCTTGACTTGTAGTGTAAAACATACCAAATTCTATTTAGATCTTGTCGTATAACACAATCTATTTGAAGCTCTTTTGCGAGTCCTTTTGAACACCTTATTAAAGTATCTTTTTGTTCATAGAAGCATATGCTTGTGTTTATGTTTTGTTATGTATAAAGCAACATCCATATTTGATTATTTTATTAATCTAATATTATCTGAAATATGGTGTGATTGATCGGATATGAAATCTTTCTTCCTTTGAATTTTCAGGATTTATCGATTATATTTATAGATTGACGAAGACTTATAGTGCAACCGATTACACCTGACGAGAGAATGTATGACTGGTCATGTAAACATACGTATACAGATATAGGTGCTATCAATTTGTATGTACGGGTACACCTATGATCTGAAGTGTACTTTCTTTCGATTCTTCATTGTTCCATTCCATTTTATCAAAACATTTACGTTCCTCGAGTTTTTCACGAATCATTTACATCGGGATTCGAAAACAATACCATTCATCCGTATGCACAATATGACTCAGTTTTACTTGAAACCTTCCCGTGGTCATGGGCCCACCGACCAAGTCGCCAAGCCGATCAGTCATGACCGGCACGAATTCTCTCTTGTTAAACATTAATTGTCTTAGACATCGATTTACCGACTATATCTCAATGCTAAAATTTTGGCAAAGTTTGTTTAGAAGGAATATCCAAGTAAAATGCGATTGAGAAGAAGCATAGAAAGTGAACACATACTGAGTCTGAGATGTGATAAAATATGCAGATATTTGCAGATACCAAAACATACTGAGATGGTAATAAAATATGCAGATATTTGCAGATACCAAAACGATATGCATATCCGTTCAGAAAAAAGGATACATATACTAGTGTTCAAATCCGCATAACATGGATACGACAGGCTTGGGCTGCGAAAATAACTGTATCTTATCTGACCCCTGGGGGAATGCGTACAAAAAGGACAGGTTGCATGATCAATAAAACCCAAAATTACAGCATCTCGATTGTAGCTGTAGTTTATGTTTGCATCCGTCGAATTTACCTGGGCGTAAACAATGCTGATAGGACACATTCAATCAACGGCGCTGTGAGACACATGCATCTACATGTATGCCCCCCTGCATACGAAAAACAGCATTCCAGAATAAACACAGGCAGATTTATCGTAAATGTTCCTTAGGCTGCGAAACCGCAGAAGTATAACGACATGGACGAGAAAATGAGGAGAGAGAGAGAGAGAGAGAGAGTGTGTGTGTGTGTGTGTGTGTGTGAATTTTCATTTGGAATTAACTTTCATTCATTACGTATAAAAGTCTGAAGAAATCCAAACAAGTTGCGAATCTGTCCTTTTTCAGATATGACGTTGCAGCAGGCTGATGATGCTCAAGAATGTGAGCATAATGTTCTTTCATGACAACTGAATGCCGACAGCATTAGTCGAGCCATTGGCAAACTGAACTAAGATCAGCAAAAGGAAAAGTAAGTCGAATTGGAAATCCAGTAATGCTCCCATTTACAAATTGACTATACAGCTTCTTGAAAAAGATGATTATCCAGAGATGGCAGACATTTGCGAGTTCATCGACCTTGAATGCCGATGGCATTCACATAAATCTTACCATAAATGTTCAATTTTACGTCTACCCATATATTTTCACCGTCTGCCCATATCCAGACGTGATCTAGAATCACACTGACCCCAAAATAGGCCCCTCAGTTCTTTCATGTGTTCTTCCCCACCGCCTACATTGTACTGACCACTCCGACTCATTTATTAGTGTCTTATAAATCCTCTCTAACACATGTTTATTAGTGTCTTATTAGACAAATCAGTAAGAATTTATATATATCTAATTTAAATAAACCAAAGATTGATGCATATACTGCAGGGTGCCTCCTCAAAATAGTACATCAAGTGCAACGCTAAAGCTTGTTGGAAAACACTTACAGATTTAGTTAGTATTCTGTTGAAGCAAGATTCATGTTCCAATATTAGGCCCACGAGTAGATACCGGTGCGTCGTATGAATATCTCCATTGTCCACATGCTGAGCATTTGTCCCATTCAGTGCTGTTGTCTAATGTGCAGAACTTGCACGACCAAACCTTTGATCTTGTCGTGGCATCTCTAGGCCTCTGGATGCCGCAAGCTTCACATACTAGAGATAGAGGCTGCAAAAAACATCATAGTTTTACTGGCAATCGCAATAAGAAGTTAAATATACTTTGCTCTAGAAAATAAACTGATGCACCCAAATCGGTGAGGGTGACAAGATGAAGAAGAGATGGACCAATCTTCGAAGAATCTATGCAACACCACATAATCTATAAAAAAATCTTTTTTTATTTTAATTTTCTTCGAACGATAAATTATGGCCACTCGAGAGTTGATATACGGTCATCCCAATCCGTTAAGTGTCAGCATTCCATCAGCCCTGCACATGCAAGCACCATCCATGCTGAGGACAAACAAGTTACATAATATTTCTAAATAGCACTCTGACTTCCTGAAATATGAGGTTCCTCTGTAACTTAAATGCACAAGCAAGCATATTACATGGAAATGCCTTTCTCATCTTGGACATGCATGCATATACTCCAAGTCCTAATGTAAACGCAATCATGCAATAATAAACAATCAGTGGTTCTGACGAAATGAATCCACCATCTTTCGATGAGTGTGTTCATAACTTCAAATGACCTGAAACTTTAATACAATCAACGGATTTGATTTAGTTTAGTTAAAAAGTTATGCATTTTTTACCACAGGAGTGTAAGTGGTCATACATCCATACACGCGCGCATGTACACACACATATACACACATATATATTTGAGTATGTTTGTGTGTGCATGATGCACAAGCAAGCATATCACGTGGCAATGCCCTTCTCATCTTGCACACACACACACATATAAAATGAACATAGATAAAAAAAAATTAGGCATCTTTGAGAGAACCAACTTCAGAATGAGCAAGAGTCACCCCTCGACAAGAGTTTAGCCTTCCCACCAACCAGCATCCTAGAGAAGTTATATTGTTTCAGTGTTCAGGAATGTGACCACACATGCATATTTTGGTCTTCTAGCCAAACCGTATTCTTGAATTGGCCCATATGGGCCCCATGCACACATACATGCCTTACATGCAGGTTGTTCGTTTTCGTTCCATTGGTCTAATCATATCTGAATCCATTTTAATTATAAAAAAACTAAAATAAGTTAATATCATATTCCCCCAAACCCTTCCTTTGTACACTTAAAACCCATAATTTCCCCTAAAACCCCACCCTCCCCATTCGTCCACTCAGTTGGCATAGACTTTTGATCGTTGACTCTGCCGTCATCGAGTCTCCACATCATCATGTATGCTATCCTGTACGCCACTGTTGGAGGTTGTTTTCTCTCCTTGTCACCTCTGCTAGAAGCTATCTCCATGACTTTGTCTTCCCCAAACCTCTCTCCAACATCTCTTCTGCTGGACGGTACCTCCTCTGTCCTAGTCCCTCTACTGCAAGGTGTGAGCTGTGTTGAAGTTTGCAAGCTGTGCAACCCCTCATTACATAAAGAGTATTGCTTAGAGGTTTTCTTACTGCTACATTTTTCTGAGTCTACACTTTTTTAGTGATGCAGTGATATAGTATTTTTTTATTTAGATATTTTCAATTTTATTTAAACACTCTAAAAATTTTACTGCTACAATATATGTGAAATACTGTTACAGATATGCAACCACTACGGGATCGTATTGAACCATATTTACAGTTTAATTTATTTTGAGTACTCTTACAATTTAGTGTCATATTCTAAACATTTGATGTAGGTGGATTGGATGCAAGAACTGTGAAGTTTGTATGAACAATGCATCGTGTTTTAAATAATTTATTTAGGGTTAACTAACCATCTGAAATATTGCCTTTGAGTGAAGAAACATCCCAATTTTAAGCGTAGAACTGATCTGATCGGTGGTTGTTTGCTTTAATTTTTAGTTAGTGAAAGTTATGGAATGTTTGCCAGATTTTTTGGCGGTTGCATGTTGTAAGTTCATGTTATGAATTTTCTTGAATCACATTGTACCTAATATTATTGTAGATCCAATATTATTTAAATTAATTCTTTAGGGTTAAAAGTGCAGGAAGTTCATGGCATCTACACAACCATATAATAGATGTTAGTCTCCTGATACTGGAACTAATCTGAAAATAATCAAAATGAAACGTTGGAGTTATTTATTCCTCTGGAATGGAAGTATGATTAATCTTCTTAAATTCCATTTTTATTACATAAGTCAAAATTCATGGATTTATTTTTTATATTTATTTATAAATTAGAAATTATACCCACTTAAATGGTCTGGTGGTAGTGCAGTGTGCCTACCACCCAAAAGATCAGGGTTCAAATCCCCCCTTGTGGAGGTTGCGTTAGGTAGTCGACAATCAGCGTAAAAAATAGTCAAATCTTTCAACATGGATTTAAGCAAGAATCCATGCAGCCGACACTACTTATATTGGGAGAAGGCTTCGCCATTTTTATTTATAAATTGGAAATTAGAGAACCACAGAAAACCACCATATACCCTGCCTGCATATGTATCTGGATACCACTTAATCACTATGCGATAACCTGCCCTAACATATCATATTCATATTGCATTCCTGAATCATAGAGTGCAATAAGTCAGGCTTGAGAAAATTTACACAATGAGTGCATTAAAAAAAGCAAAATTGTTATACATGAATGGATGGAAAATGAGGGGAATTTTTTCCCATTTTTAATTCATTCCCTTTGTTGCAAGAAAATAAGGTAAAACTATTTTTTGCAATGGAAAACAAATACAACCGCACTCCCACCACCAAAGAAAGCAGAAGTCCATTCCCATCTCAGTTGGTATCACACATCTCCTATGACAAAACCCACCCGAATCAAGACCTCCTCCCCATCACTGTGCTAGAAACTGTAGAGGTTTATGCAGAGGATCACGTTATGTTATGATGTATCATTACGTATTTTCTATTTATCTCATGTACGTCTATGTAATTTACCCAAGGGTTTTCTCTCTATATAAGAGACCCTAGGGCTCCATGGAATAAAACAACAGAGCATTATTGACTCTGACATGGTATCAGAGCCAAAACCCTAATCTAGGGTTTTCTCCACTGCTGCCCCCCCTCTCGGCCGTCGCCGCCCACCCCTTCCTCCCGCCGGCCGCCACCCACCTCCCTCCGCCCCCCCTACCGCCAATCCCCCCTACCGCCGCCGGGCACCCCCGCCGAGGCCTCCTCACGCCGCTGAGGCCTCCCTCTCCCGACGGGGGCTGCCGTAGCCCTCTCTCGGGTCTCTCTCACTCGTCGGTCGGCACCCCTTCATCTATGGGTTCAAGTGCATAGAGTCTACATATGCACTTGAATCCAATCCAGTCTTTGTAGACAAACGTTCATTTGTCTATCATCCCAGCGTCTTCTTCTCCGGCAACATGTCAGACCAAAAGATTGATATGCCCTCCATAGGTGCCTTTAAAGGGTCGGCACCAATAGTCAAAATGGACGGGACGAACTACGAACTCTGGGCTATGCAGTTCCTGAGTCTTATGAAGTCATGTGGTAAGAAGCACATTCTTACCGAGGATGAGCCGGCAGAGAAGACGGGGATATATGCCTCATGGGAGGTTGATGATGGGTATACCAAGGTCTGGCTGTCAGGGACGCTTACGATGGAGATCACCAATGACGTCCTTCATCAACCCACCGCCAAGGCGATGTGGGATATTCTGGCTACTACGTATTCTCAAGTGCGAAACGAGACAAAGATGTTGCAGTTACAGCATGACATTTTTACCATGAAGCAAAATGGTCGGCCTCTTCACTCTCTGTACACATCCCTACGTGGGATGTTCGAGAAGTTATATAGCACCATCCCGCTCACAACCACCCCCGAGCAGCAGAAGACGTTTCGCAATGCCACTATGGTGGGTGTGTTACTTGTTGCCCTTGATCCAGAGTACGAGGCAGCCCGCTCTCAGATCCTCGCCGATGCCACTATTCCTCCGATGGAGGAAGTCTACAGGAGACTTAGTCGTATCTCTGTCCCTTCCAGCGCAGCAACTCCACCTCCTTCGGCAATGGCAGTCTCCAGAGGACGAGGTAGTTCGTCTTCATTTCGTGGCCGTGCCAGTGGCGGACGTGGTCGAGGAGGTCGTACACGTTTAACGTGCTCATTCTGTCGTCGCACTGGTCATTCCAAGGATACATGCTATTCCAAGCATGGATTTCCTCCTTCAGCACGAGTAGCTGATCATGTTCAGACACCGCCCACATCTACTTCAGATCACAGGTTCGAGGAGCTTGTGGCACGGCTTCGTGACATTATGCCACAATCATCATCAGACGCTGCTGATACATCTGATGTTGCGGCTTCTGCATCAGCTAGTACATCGGCTACTGCCAGTACCTCAGGTAGCACTTCTGCCTTTCGTCATAGTCATGATCTCTCAGGTTGGATTGTTGACTCTGGAGCCACCCATCATCTCTGTCGTGATAAAGATATGCTGCAGTCCTACAGGGACATTCAGTCTGACCGTTCCGTGCTCATAGCTGATGGCACTCAGTCCCCTATTGTGGGTCAGGGGGAGGCTTCCTTATTGCCCTCCATGCACTTACACAATGTTTTACATGCACCAGAGTTCTTAATGAATTTATTATCGATTAGCCAGCTTACAAAAGATTTGCACTGTCGTGCTATATTTGACCCATCTTCTGTCATTTTTCAGGACATACTAACGGGCAGGGTGATTGGTTGTGGTTCTGAGCACAATGGTCGTTATCGTCTAGTACGGAACTCCTATGCTGGCGTCTCGCTCCACTCTCAGGGATCTGTTTCTCCGTATACATGGCATCTTCGATTTGGTCACCTTCCGCTCCAGAAGATGCGTCACCTCCTGCCACAAATCTCTCCGAATTCGTCATTTCGTTGTGAAGCGTGTCAGTTAGGGAAGCACCATCGTTCGAGCTTCCCTAGTCGTCAGAGTCGGAGCAGTCGCTCCCCGTTTGAGTTATTTCATATTGATATTAAGGGTCCTAGTCGTGTCCCGGATCATCAGGGCCACATGTTTTATCTTGTTGTGGTTGACGATTTCTCTCGTGTTTCTAGGACTTTTCTTCTTAAAAATAAATCTGAAGCAGGAAGTGTTATCACAAATCTTATCAATGAAGTGCAGAATGTTTTTTCGTCTACTGTTAAATATGTTCGCACCGATAATGCATTGGAATTCTGCACTCGTTCTCTTGCTCAGTTTCTTTCCTCTAAGGGCATTTTCCACCAAACTACATGTGCTTACACATCTCAACAAAATGGTGTTGCGGAGAGGAAACATCGTCACTTTCTTGATATTGCTCGCACTCTACTTATTCAAAGTTGTGCACCATTAGCCTTTTGGGGAGATGCTATACTTACAACATGCTATCTGGTCAATCGCATGCCTTCTACCGTTCTTGGGGAAAAGTCTCCAATCTCTGTTCTCTTTCCTGAAAAGGACTTGTTCTCACTTACTCCTCGTGTCTTTGGAACTGTCGCATTTGTTCACCGCTAGTCTCCGGGACTTGACGAGCTCTCTCCTAGAGCTGTTAAGTGTGTATTTGTGGGCTACTCGCGGACACAAAAAGGATATCGTTGCTATGACCTCATTGATGACAAGTACTATGTTAGTGCTGATGTTACATTTTTTGAGCCAATTATGTACTTCTCCCCTGCAGGTGACAGATTGGTTTCCTCCACATCTACAATGATAATGTCTATGTTCCCCTACTCCAAGTCTGGGTCGATCTGAGTCCACTACACCACCACCACCACCGACGTCTCCATATCCTTCTATTCCACCATTCCCTAAGTTCTACACAAGACGGTCAGGGCCTGCTCATGCTACACGACAACCATCCAGCACGCCTCAGGTATGCTCTCATGTTATCACTAATGATGGGTTAATTAATGCACCGGTGCAGGAGTCTTTGATACAGGGGGAGGATCCACCAGTCCGTACAGTGGATGATGATCTTGATCGTCCTATTGCTCATAGGAAGCAGAAGAGGCAATGTGCATCCTATCATCTTGCGTCTCATGTGTCCTTTCATCGTCTTACTGGTGATTTTCAAAGATTTGCAGCAGCAGTCTCGACAGTTGAGATTCCACGGACATATCAAGAGGTCATGAAGATTGATAGCTGGCGTTTAGCCATGGAGGAGGAGATGCTTGCCTTACAGTCTCGAGGGACTTGGTCCCTAGTTCCTATTCCTCCTGGTCCTTCTGTGGTGAGTTGCAAGTGGGTGTTTACAGTTAAATATCACGCAGATTGCCGTCTTGATAGGTACAAGGCCAGACTTGTTGCACGAGGCTTCACCCAAACCTATGGGGTGGATTATTTGGATACATTTTCACCAGTGGCTCGACACTCAACTCTTCGCATTCTACTATATGTTGTTGTGGTACGTGATTGGCCCATTTTCCAACTTGATGTCAAGAATGCATTCTTGTATGCTGACCTATAGGAGGAAGTCTACATGCTGCAGTCACCAGGTTTTGCTGCTGAGGGGGAGACTCAGATGGTATGTAGACTTCATAAGGCAATCTATGACCTTAAACAAAGTCCAAGGGCATGGTTCCAGAAGCTTTCCCAGATAACTGAACGACAGGGGTTCAAAAGATCAAATGCGGACCACTCGTTGTTTATCCAGAAGACTCCCAGAGGTACTGTTGTCGTCATGATATATGTTGATGATATTCTGGTTACAGGAGATGATGCTCAGGGAATCGAGATGACTAAATCCATCTTGGGAAGCCAGTTTATTACGAAGGATCTAGGTACAATACGATATTTTTTTGGGATAGAGTTTGCAAGAAATGCACAAGGAATGGTAATGACCCAAAGAAAATATGTCACGGACTTACTAGTTGAAACGGGAATGGTTGGATGCAGACCATCGAGCACTCCTATGGACCCAAGTATGAGACTTTATGACAACGATACTGAAGAGGTGGACAAAAGAAGATACAGAGAGATGGTGGGCAAGCTTCTATACATCACCATAACTCGACCGGATATTGCCTTTGCAGTAAACCGGGTGAGTCAATTTATGGAGCAGCCTAGGCAAGTTCATATGGAAGCCCTGTATATGATATTAAGATACCTAAAGTCTTCCCCAGGTGTAGGATTGTTATTTAGAAAGGACACATATCTATCCATTTCCGCTTGTGCAGACGCAGACTATGCAGGGTGCCCAAAGGATCGCAAGTCTACTTCAGGATTTGCTATCTTTATAGGAAGCTCTTTGGTTTCTTGGAAACGCAAGAAACAAACTATTGTGGTGAGATCCAGTGCTGAATCCGAATATAGAGCCATGGCACAAGCAAGCACAGAAATGATGTGGGTTCGCGCGGTCTTGGAAGACTTGAATATAAATGTCTCTTTACCCATGCAGCTTCAGTGTGACAACCAAGCAGCATTGTTCATTACCAATAATCCAGCTTTTCATGAAAGAACAAAGCACATCGAAGTAGATTGTGACTACACTAGAGACATGATCCAGAAGGGCTTGATCTCCACTTCACACATCAATTCAGAAGACCAGACTGCTGATATATTTACCAAGCCATTGCTCAGAGGACCCTTCCAGAGATGTTCTTCCAAGCTGAGCATGATGGATATCTATGCTCCATCTTGAGGGGGAGTGTAGAGGTTTATGTAGAGGATCACGTTATGTTATGATGTACCGTTACGTATTTTCTATTTATCTCATGTACGTCTATGTAATTTACCCAAGGGTTTTCTCTCTATATAAGAGACCCTAGGGTCTGTTTGGTTGCAGGGTTGGGCAGGGTTGGGTTGGGTTGGGTTGGGCTGGATGAATAGTAATCTGTGAGGAGGAAGTACCCTGGTGAATAGTAACCAGGGTTGGGCCAACCCTGCCCAACCCTGCAACCAAGACCCGCTCTATGGAATAAAACAACATAGCATTATCGACTCTGACAGAAACTACTATGCTCCTGCCTTGCACCCTTTGCAAGAAACTACTATTGACCCCCATTCTCTCCAGCCCTTCTTCTCAACAAGGTTGCCACTCTTTTTCTTGCATCTTTCCCAACAGGTTTATATCTTTTTTTCTGGACTCTAAGTTTATATAACTTTTTTGTTTTCGTCTCCTACTAGATTTATCACAATTTTCACCATCTTCTTTTGTTAGCTTTATCGCTTAGTATTTTACTTCTTTGTTCGCAAATTGGGTGGTTTCTAACCATTGATGACAAAATTATTATATTTTTTTGAATGAATAGTCCCTTTTTTTACATAATAACCAAACACCTTTTAATCTGAAGGATTTGGCTGCAACAGATCGGTTAATTTCTATATCAAACACCTCAAAATGAATCAGGGCCTTTGTCGTTGTTTCCATTCCTATGTGAACCAAATATTGAAAGGGTAATATTGGTTTATTTCTATTCCATACGGCATCCATTCCCTAGATGATTCTATTCCAATGTGATTCCCTATTTTGTTACCAAACATGTCATAGAGGGATGATAGAGCACAATCAAAGAAACACAGTGCAGATCCATTGAGTTGATGGAAATTACCTATGGTCCTCCTTTCAAACAATAATCAGATCTCTTAATTGCAATTTCCATATCTGTGGTATAGGCGTCCAATCTATATGCTATTCTTGTATATTTAAGCACAGTACTCATTTGTAGTTTGAAAAACTCGTATTAAACTATTAGTTAATTGTCTATTCGCCATAGTCAAAACTTAAGACAATTATTAACATGTGGCATTAACACAGTTCTCGTCCAAATACAATTAACAAGAAAAATGATGGAAGAATAATCCCAGAGTTTCCGCTTCCATCGCTTCAAGTTTAAAAAAGCATTAGCTAATTTTCTCAGACGAAAATAGCACAATAATTGAGTTAACTGACTGGTGAAATTGCTATTAGATTTACTTTTACATGGATAATAACATCTACTTTAAGAGACCATTCATTTGAAAATGAGTATACCTTGTAAATGAGCATGAAAGCGAATTTGTGAACAGTGTAGCAGAGCTTGTATGTTTGACTAGACTACAATGATGCAACCAGCAGAGAAAGAGACAAAAAACTGCAATATTTGCATTTCATTGAAAATAGCGTACCTGGTTAATTAATGTACAGATGCTGCACTCCCAAACTGTCGGATCCACCAAGGAATCTGTAGTTAGATGGTGAACTATGATTTTGTGGTCCACAAGATCTGCCTACAAAAGGTCGGGAGATGCAGCTGGGAAGATCAATGGCCGAACTCGTTCCATCATTCTTACACCCAAAAAATCCGTTTTGTGGTTCTTTCGTCTTTGATATGATATCGGAGGAGCGCTTACGAGACATCGTAGAGGTGGTCGAACTTGTTTCTGGCCTACAAGTTTCATGATTTTCTGATCCGTCCAGATCATCAATAGAACTAGAAGACGCATTGCAAGTAGAACCACACCACAGATCATCCTGCAGCCTCCTTTCTGCTGCCATTGCAGCAGCCTGAATTGGACTAAGAGTAGTCATTATATCACTATCACCTCCCAAGCGTTTCGGCCCAGAGGGTAATAAAGATCCAACACGCTGACGTTTCTCAGCGGCAGCAAGAGCTGTCTGTCGGAGGGCAGAAAGAGGAGGCTGACGAGAGAAGCCCCCCAAACGTCTTCCAGGAAGATCGAATCCCTGACCAGTGCCAGTTACTCCCTTAGCAATCAGATCCTCACATTCCTAACAAATTAAAACACAAGAAAAATGTCCGATAAGAAAGAGAACCCCATCTTATAAGAGGAAGAAGAGAAAAAAAAGTAAAAACTGAAAACTGAAGCTACAAGCGAGGCATAATGCACGAGTTTGAATGTTGCTGGTAACAATTTTATCAGTTTCTTATTTTTAAAACATGCATGTGCAAATGTTTACCAATTACACATGAGCACCTAAACACTGCAGAAAGGGCTGTGCATTAAATCAATTTAAAAGCCTTCTCCCATTATAAGTAGGGTCGGCTACACGGATTCTTGCTCAACTCTATGATGAAAGATTCGACGATTTTTTACACTGGTTGTCGACTACCTAATGTAACCCTCACAAGGGGGAATTTGAACCTTGATCTTTTGGTTGGTAGGCACAACCATTTAAGTGGGTACGTTGCGCGTTAAATCAATAAAAGAATAATCTTGCAAAATTATCTATCTGAAGAGATATTTTCCTATGAAACACCAAGGAAAAGGGGAGAGGAGGAAGAAGAAGAAAACTAAGAAAGAAATGTGAGCATTCCAAATTTATTTAAATGCTATGGTACTCAGGTAGCAGATTGTACTCAGTGTTACAAAGTGATATTCTATGTAGAAACATTAGAGTGGCGACAAAACAAAGAACTGGACAAGGGCATTTACGCGGTCCTGGACTTCCAGTCAATGGAACAGTGTAAGACTTGGGTAGGTAATAAGCAATTAGAGAAAAATAAGAGCGCAGTCTGTATCGAACGAGCCTATGTTTTTATAGAATTCAAAGATGAATGGAGAACCACCACATCCTCGGAGAACTCCAACAACATGAACTCCACCTATAGTTTTGGCCTGACAAACAGACATGGGGTCATGAGAAGAAGCGAGAGCACATGTACCCTTCATTGCACAAGCATACAAAGATCTCTAGGAGTATTTCCCCATTCAATTGCTTCCCTTTCCAATCCTTTTGAGCCTGCCAATCTATCTATCTAAGATTTTCAACAAAAACCTTCAATGCAAAAAATTGAGAAAACTCAACAAACAAAACAGCCCTATGAGACGATGTTTCGAGCAGTTGGTAAGTAGAAAAGCAGCACACAACCCAATCTTCTACAAGCCAATCACACACCCTGCATCTAAATGTCTAGGCACTTGAGGGCTGCTCACCCACAAACGCAGAGTATATGCAGTTCTATTCGCTACACAGCATTATCCAAACTCCGAATCTCTTGATAGTGGTGATTAGGATCACATGGAAAACATCCCATGAAGTCTGTTCATATTACAGTGATCCAAACATGGCAAATACTTACCGTGTCTTGGGATTGCTTGCTTTGCAGTTCTTTACTGAGTACATTCAACCACATGCTATTGCAAGATCACCAAAACTCATTTATATAGTTGTAGAACAATACAATGACTTATTCAGACCTCCTTTTTGTATGTAATTTTATTACCTTCTACTCTCTAAAGAGTAATTTTCACATGTCTTGTGATCGCTTGCTATGGCAGTCCACCAAGGCCTATATTCAACTGCGGACAGCAAATTAAAGCTACAAAAAGGTCACCAAAGCTCAATTATACAATGGCAAGTACATAGTCATAGAACCATACACTCAACTCATTCGAACCCTCCTTTCTATGTACATGATTTCACTCCATTCTACTCTCTAAACACAATTTTTTCGTAAAATCTTTATCTCGTGATAGATCGCTTTGCAATTCTTTAACATTAACATCTACTTTCAACCATTGATATCGAATTCATGCTATCACAAGATTGTCAAAACTCAAATGTACACCAACACGTTCATTGTCATAGAACCATACACCCGACTCATTCAAAGCCCCTTTTTCTCTATGCATGGTTTTATTCCCTTCTACTCTCTAAACATCATTTTCATGTAAAATACCTGTGTCTCATGAAAGCTTGCTTTATTATTTTCTAATGCATGCATTCAACTGTGGATACCGAATTCATGCTATCACAGCCTCTTACTGAAACTTAATGTAACAAGTTCAAAAGCCCTTCTCTTTACGCATGCTTTTGTTCCCTTTTGCTCTCTAAACGTAGCTTTCACTTGAAATCTGTCTCTTAGTGATCGCTTGCTTTATAGTTCTTCACTGCCTACATTCAATCACTGACATCAAATTCATGCTATTGCAAGATCACTGAAACTAAATTGTGCACAGAGTCGTAGAACCATACCCTTGACTCATTCAAACTCCCTTCTCTTTAAATGAATCCATATACCCTTCTACTATATAAACATGATTTTCACATAAAATCTTTGTCTCATGATCACTTACATTGCATTTCTATTAGGCCAATCAACTATAGACACTGAATTCATGCTAATTATAAAAACATCCAAAATCAATTGTACACTGGTGGCACATATATACACGTAGAACCATAAAGTCAACTCTATCGAACCTCACTCTTTGCTCGTAGTCTTATTTTCTTCTACTCTATAAGCATAATTTTCACATAAAATCTCTGTTCATCGTGATTGTTTGCTTCCCACAGACGTCAAATTCATGATATCGCGAGATCATTGAAACTTAATTACATACTCATAGAAGCTTAAGCTCCAACGCATTCAAAACCCATTCCATTCTCCTTTAAACATAATTCTCACGTAAATCGTTGTGTGTCGTGGTTGCTTGCTTCTCTATCCGCTTAACGTCTACAATCGACCGCGGATAACCGCGCAGAAATCGTACCTTGCGCACCTCGTCCCAGAGGCGGTAGAACGTGGCGTCGTGCGGGCCGCGCTCGATGTGGCACAGCTCGTGCAGCATCGTGTCCAGGACCTGCTCGTAGGGGAGGAACTCGGTCTCCCTCCTCGGCCGCCGCAGACGGAGCCTCACCGCCGCGCCTCCGTTGACGTTGAGGCCGAGCAGCGCGGGGTTCGCGGGGCTGCGAGATCGAAGTGTCAGGAACGCGCCATGTTGGCGGGGGTTGGAGGAGATGGGAAATCGGAGTTACCAGAACTCGGTGAGGAGTTTGACCTTCCACTTGCGGCGGCGCATGATGGGCTGGACCTGCTTGGCGATCCGGTCGAGGAAGGCCTGGGCCTCAGCCGAACCGGGTTTGGTCTTGAGGGGCCGGACCTCCCACACCTTGTGGAGGTCGCCGAGGTCCATGGCGGTTCGGGTTGACGGGGAAGGGGAGGGCGACTCCCGACGGAACGGTTCCGAGGCTGCTGTTCGCCCGGTTTTTTTCTGTGGTAAGTTACAGAAAAGGTCCTGAATTATACTTTCAGATTTATTATAGTACATTGACTTTTAAAAAGTAACAATCTGATGCTCAATTTTTACATTTGTTTCGAATGAGTTTGAGCTAGTAATGTGATTTGTTTGGAAAGATAACAGAGATTACTACAAGTGATACTTGTAAACTTTGTCAATTATTCGCCGGTTCCTCTATATTTCATATTTATTCCATGACCATTTTAAATATCTAATTCTTATACCACCACCATATAGTTAACTCTGATCCGTTTGATCGTTAGAGACAATGGATTCCATCAAAAAATCTAACAAAGGCCTTCATGAATATTGAATTTACACCCCCATGCCATTATTATTCCTCCTCCTCCCCTCACTTTCCATCCTCCACCAACTCCCCCTAGCACCTCTTCCTCCTCCTTGCCCCTTCTCCCTCCTCCCTCCGTGATAGCCCCTCCATCACCTCAAGTTGCTTCTTCCCAGGTGATTTCAAGCCATCGAAGGAACATCTTCCATCGATGTTTATCGCTTACTGACCCCTTTCTCCAGCTTGTGGCCCCACACCATCTTCCCTAAGCCAATCGCACAACAATTGGTCTCCATTATACCACCAATTCACATTGATCTTGCGCCAACGTGAAGATTTTCCTCTTGAAGCCGCCCACCTCCATTATCCACCATTACTGCTCTATCTAGACAAGGTTGAGACCATCACCGACCTCTGCTTCTCCTGTTTTCGTAGGATACAACCCTCTCTCCAACGAGAGGCATCACCCTACCATACCAGACTTTACCTCTAGGCTTACAGTGGTCAGTCAAAGCTACTGCTTGCATGATCTCCCACCAGCATCCCCCATGTTACTTGATCACCGTCGCCACCACAAGTGTTGCCCTTGAGATCAAACAACCCTCATCCCTCGCCACCTCTTCGCATTAGAATCGTCGTCGACCTAGATCCCCAACAGGACACAACCCTCCTCCTTCATTGTTGGATATATGGCAAATGTTGCAGTACAAGACGAAGCACGTTTATTGGGGTCACAAGTTTCTACCAGGTTTTCCTTTTGGAGTTTTTACAAGTATGATCCTATAATCATTGAAAAGTAAATACTAATCTGTGTCATCTTGATAGATACACCGTCATTTCGTGATGCAATATTCTTGTGCTTCTTAGGCGATGTTGTTCGTTTCACTTTGTAATGGAAGGATGGAGTGGAGAGGCAGTGGGCATTCTTGCATTTGAAGGTGTTGGAAACTAAGCTGTTTCAATTGGAAAGCTAATTCACCGGCAATTCTTGGAATTCCCAGATTGAAATAAAGGGGGGATTTGAGTGTAGAACTATAATATTGTAGCGTTTAGTTCTATTTTTTTGGTAGACTTATGAATGGGTCTTCTCCCAAGCTCTTGTAATGATAGTAAAAGGGAGGGCTAGGCGATCACATACACACATATGCTCCTCTCTGACCTTATTTCAAATCTCTAATTTTTTGCTATGATTTTCATTTGGCAGGTTGGATAAATTAATATATTTGATTAATTTGAAATACAACGTTGAGAATTGGATTTGACTTACACTTCGAATTTCCTGACACGTTAGTGATTCAAAAGTTGGGGATTCGATGGATGTCTACGACAGTGATCATTTATTATACCCACATTCTCTTTCATCCGTTGTGCTTATTCTCTTTGACACCCCAACCCTCAAATATGGTCCACATTTAAAATTCAAGATGTGTTGGTGTGGGTTATAAGTAATGTTGATTACTGCTTGATAACGTGGACTTAAATATTTTAAGTGATTGTTATAGTCCATCTGGATTCGTACTCAACAAGGTGTGACAACCAGATTTCCTCGATAATGGATTGAAGACCTAAGTCTGTGACGTTACAAATGGTATCAGAGCGGATTATCTCTGATAGTCGAAAGGGCTACCCGAAGGAACCTGAGCCGGGAGTGTGCAACCGCCACCATATTTCTGAATACGTGGTGGGTCATATCGCAACGATGACGTTGTGAATATAAGTGGGGGAGGTTGTGACATCACAGTCCCCAAACATAGTTCCACGTCAAATAATCAGGAAGTATAGGTGCAGGTTATAAGCGGTGGGGATTACTACTTGACAACGTGAGCTTAAGCATTTTAGGAGATTGTCAATGATGTCACGACCCGTCCCGCTAGTCGTAACGAGTGCGACAATTAAACTATCTTATCATCTTAATCATAATTAGCATTTATATAAAAAATTCAGCAGTAATTCCTCTATTTTATGGACTCCCAAACGCTAACATGTACCTGAAATAATTCAAATAAAACTTTTTCCATAAAATTCTACTTTCAATTCACCATCACATCCAACCAAATCATATTCCACATTCACAGCACCAAACACATTTACATTGTTCCTTATGTACAACCATCATCTACTGTCCAAGTTCATATACAATCCCTTCTACTTTACCAAAAATAACTAGTCTTCATGTTACTGGTCATTTTACCTGAAGAACCAAAAATTTGCTTCAATGTCACAAGGATGGAGTGAAAGTTCCACTGTCTGCAAAAGGCTTAGTTCGTTCCCTCACGTCTTCTATGGCTCCTTCCCGGACGTGTCTGTAAATAATATTTAATAATGGAGGGTTGAGTCTAAACTCAAGATGAGCTTAGACCCAGCGAGTGGATCTCAAGCATTTTGCTAAGAAAATATATTGGCTATTTTGAAACTAACTTTGCGGCTAGTTGAAATAAAATGTAATGCTATAATAGGGCAATTTCATAAAAAATGAAGCTTGCAAAATAATGATGTTGTACAGAAATTTAAATATCAACTGACAAACTGAAATTAATATACTATCTGGCTGTCTAAAATTTTACAGTAATGAAATTTTCTACTTTTCAGCTGTTATAACACACCATTGTGGCTAACATACTACGTCCATGAACACTGAAACAAACTAAGTCATACGCGTAGACAGCTCCAAAGGCTAAAGAACACTCTGCATACGGCCCAAAGCCTATGAGTATACAAAATGTGCACCCAAAGTCCTCTGAATCATATCTGACGATTTCCATATCTGATGGCGTGTTTCAGGGTCATATCTGATGACGTCACCATATTTGATGGCTAGTTCATGACCATATCTGAAAGCTACTGTGGTGTTCACTGTATCTAACATATTTTGTTTTTGTAACATAACTGTGAGCTGAGTCATCTATGATATCTGAATCATATCATCATACTAAACTTAGCTACATGTAATCTGAAAACTTTTGTGATACTAAAGCAATATAATTGAATACAAAAAAAAAAACTTACTTGGTATCTGAAATGTAATATTACAAGGTATATGTGAAAATAGGGTTATATATTAAAATAGGCTCAAGACCACTCACCTGGTTTCAAGGTCCGATTATAGTCCCATTGAAACTTCTCCTTGTAACTATCTGGGCTCAAAAGTCTTCTTAAAATTTTGGAAAATATATATGCAAGTGAATATTACAGAATGAACTCTGCATGCATGCTAATGCTAATAAGGTAGGAGTCTTTTTCTCTCTTTATTTCTCTTTTTCCAGTAATAGTTAAGAGATCTGGCTTGTTATTGCTATACCAATTTGTCATTACTCCTATGCATATTTTCCTTCAACCCCCTTATTATTATTTTTTTCCAACATATCAAAATTGGATTGCTATTGCTAGAGCTTAAGTAACATTTGTTTCTAGTCTCCCCCTCTCAATAATCCGTTTATTGTATTCATCTACCACGATATTCCAGACTTCAAAACTATATTTGTTTATATATACATACATGTAATCAAAATGATTTATATATCAACTCTGTATTACTCTCTTAGAATTTTATATGAGAGGTTTAAATTTCAGAGTATCTAGAAAACTAAAAAAACCACCGTTAAAGTTAAATGCCTGATTTGAAAATTAATGGGCTACGTAATTCTATAAATAGTGATGATAAATGTACTAAAAACATTTAAAATTAGTCATTTGTGCTGTAAAATTAAATAAATATTTTCAAGTTGAACTGGTTTTCAAAATATCCTTCAGATTGAATACAAATACTAATAATACATGATTACAACTTCATATTTGTTCTACCCCATCCCGTAAGAAAGGACATCCAGATGCATAACCACTCTCTCTCCGGGACTTAAAATTAAGATTCTAATCATACTACTTACATATGCGCTAACAAGTTAAACGAGAAAATTCATAATTACTAACCTCGGTGAGATCTTGCAATCGTCCCTGCACTCTCGCCCTCTCTCTCTTTCTAAAATTTGCTTACATGGGATTTTCGTCGATGCTCCTAAAATATATAAGCTCGGTCAAGGTGCCTTTTGGATCACCGCCCTATGCGTTGAACCTTATCCCATCAGACTACGTGCCATCTTCCTAATTATTCTATGCCATGCACGTTCAACATAAACGTTATTCCATAACAAAGATAGAATGTTGTAACCTTTTCTAATCATTAATTACACATTAAACATTAAGTTACTATTGTTATAAGTGTGACTAAATGACAAGAGACGTCCCCTTTTTTTTCTTCTTCCTTTTTTTTTTAAATTATTCTCTTTAACCAAAATCCCTAGGTTCGTAACCAAAAAATAAAAGAATGATATTGATCTATATTTGCATATACCCGCATTCAGGTATAATCCTCTACCAGGATAGGTTCCATAAAGATTCCAACACCTGACTATATATATATATCAATTAACTATAATAGCACATTCTTCATATCCATAAGGATAATATCTGCATCCGGGTCTATAATTTAAGAATACGTATGGTAATATTTATATTCGTATCAGATCATTACCTTAATTACCTTTGCATGCATATTATGAAATGAATATTATAATATTATAATCTTTGTACCGTCATTTTATCATAAGGTTTGAATGTTACAAATGATCTATCTGGGTCTGTACCTAACAAGTTGTGACAGTCAATTTTACTCAATAACGGACCACGGACCAAAGCTCAGGACGTTACAATTCTCTAAGGGTGCGTTTGGTTGGGGGGTTACCCCCACTTTGGGTGGGTTACCCCCCAAAACCCATAATCCCAACCCACTAGTGGGGCCCACTCTCTTTCCAACCAAAAAAATATATATTATATCATCATATCATCTAAAAATCATAAAATACTCAACTTCTACTCACTATTCCAAACTTCAATACAATCACATCACAACAACCACCAACTTTTTCAAATTTCAATACAATCATATCATAATATACCAACTTTTTCAAATTCCAATACAATCACATCACACAAACCCTCCCAACCCTTAACCCAACAACCAAACACACAAACACAAAATCGGGTTATCCACCCCTGGATAACCCACAAACCAACGCACCCTAAGGAGTTTTAGAGTCTCGTTAAAATGCACCTGCATCAATCGTTTTGTCATTATATCACGAGAATGTAACGCTAGACCCTACGCACAGATAGCTTGGAGATGACATCCTCTCTAAAGTTGTCCTTAATGGACTCTTTGATGATTTTTGATTTAATACTCTTTAGCTTTTGTTGATTTTTGATTTAATACTCTTTAGCTTTTGTTTGCTGATGCAAATAATTGGTGAGTTAATTATCATTTTGAATCTTGCCTGACATTTCTATTCTGAATATTTAATTTACGATGCTTGTATTATATTTTGAAAATCCGTGACTCGATCTAGATTCTCTATTGGTTGATTATTTCTGCAATAATCTATAATCATGTTAAAGTGAATCATGTTAATTCGGATAATTGCTACTTTATTTCTTATTATATCGCTGCTACCTACCAGCTTTACATGCTATATACACAAAGTACTTCTACGAAATTTATTTTGAAAAATGTAGATGTGACTTCTCAATTATACAAGAAACAGAGACGTATTTTTGTAAATATCCATGTGACTTTTTAAGTAGGGTTTTCACACTTTTGTCCCTCTGAGTTTTTACGATTACAGTTATGTCTATCTTTTTTGCAATAAAATTAAGACCTTAATTGGCAGATTTTGATTTCGTTTCGGTAATTTTGTAAAGAGTAATTCGATGGGCATTCGGTGATTGGGGAAATTGCTTGAAAATTTATTTTCCTTTAAAATTATGATCTGCAACATTTTTTAATCAATAAACGAGAGAGATACATAGTTTTCTAATAATAAGATGTTAATGTGATATGTTACCTTGAATTTCCATCTAATCTCTACAACAATCGTAATATGCCACTCAGAGCAAGACTCAAATTTGAAGACGAATTAGAAGCCATTAGTTTCACCTCGTGAGCATGAAGAGAATAGTGAAACATGCAATAATAATAAAGAAAACATATGCCATGAAAGAGGACTGGTAAAATGATATTTTATGTAAGAAATTGAATATCGAAATGATAGTTTAAAACTTGTACCTAACAAAAATACTCCGAACTTAGAAAAATATTTAATTTTATGAATAAAATAGAACACCCACAAATCTCTCTAAGATGTATGTCTAATAGACGCATTTGTAGAGCCTGTGATTGTAAAATATATGCTATATGAGACAGAAACAAATCACTTAACATCAAGGAATTGTATATAACATTCAAAGCACAATCTATATCCAACCTAATAGTCGACAAGTATTTACAACCACACGACCTAGAAGGCTGCTAACAACCTAGCACTTACAAAGGATCGCATGTACAACTTAGCACTTACAAAGGATCGCATGTACTCCTTGCCATGGAAGGTCGTATCCCGATATATCGGTGATATATCGTCGATATATCGGTATCGACACTATATCGATATCGAAATCGATATATCGACATATCCGATTTTCAGCATTTTCTTCAGAAAGATTCCTAGTTATATCGATATATCGACGATATATCGGCGATATATCGATACCGACATGATATCGAAATGATATCGATATCGATATGTCCTTCCATGCTCCTTGCAGTATAAAGAAGCAACAAGAAAGATAGCATAAGAAATGAGCAAACTTCTAATGTCTTGTGAGTTGAAGTATTGCGACGTAATGCATCAATATCTAGAGCTTAAAGATTAACCCAAAATGGTCAAAATAAGATGAATGAGTGGCCTCTGAGGCTAAGAGGATGAATTCATGACTAGATTCACCTTTTTTTTTGTCGTTTCAACCGAAATCCGATCGAAATAGATCAAAATTCGACCGATGTTCCATTAAAATGGACCGTAGTTAATCGAAATGTCAACGAAATCTGTGAAAGGAAAGCTAAAGGGTACTATTTTTTATCACACTAGTTGAAATCGAATTGCAACTGAAATTCAGTAGAATTTGTAAAATTTAAGGCACGCGAATAAAATATATGTCCTCTATATTTTTATAAAATTCCAAGTCGTGCTCAGTCACTTTTATAGGAATACAGGGGCATATGTGTTCTTGCAGAGAAGATATAACTGTAGTTACATAATCTCGTAGGGGCACGAGTGTAAGAACCCCTATGCTCTGCAGTCTTCCTTCCCGTCTGGCCTCATCCTCCCATTGGATGGCTTGACGTCGTTCGGATTAATAATATGCGGTCGATTTCGGTGGGCCCACGAAACGTTGGCACCGCGGCTGCGCCCAAGGTCAAAATATGCAACTTGAGAATCGTGCAGCACCATATTCTCGTGGATTAGGTGATATGCACTTTATGTATAATAAGCACCTTTCGTTTTGAGCCGACGGGCAATCATGGTTTTCTCGGTCTTTGTTTGGCAAGAGATTTTGACGGACGTAAATATAGGGTTCAATGAGACTGCTCACGTCGTATTTTTCAATTTCTTTTTTTTTTATTTTTTTAAAAATAAAGTTATGTATTTTCATCAATATATGTTTTTAATATGTCATTCCAATTCCGTCAGAAACATAGTCTTATATACCCTTCATCTAGAACATATCGATTACAACAATTTAAGATCACTAAAATTACATGTTCTAAATAGAAGGCATATGAGTTATCATTTCTGGTGAAATTGAAATGACATGTTAGAGGGATATAGTGATAAAAATACATAGCTTTATTTTGAAAAAAATAAAAAAAAACATCAAAAAAATGGAGCGGTGGCAGCATCATTTTTTCCTAAATATAAAGATAGAATATATGTGTTTCCTCCGGGCATACAACTTCCATGTTCTAATCTTTTTCTCTTTGTATTTTTTGTTTTTTTTTTGAATTGAAACATAAGCGATTTTAGATCGTCGATATTAACATTGTGTTATTTCAGAATTAACTTAATTTAACTATCAAATTTACACGTTGACACCTCTATAATATATCAATATCTATTTTCATATTTACACGTTGACACCTCTCTAATATATGTCGGTAGAGGAGAGATGGAGGAAGATGAGGAGACGGAGGAAGAGAAAGAGTGACACGATTCTCAAATACGGTGAAATCAATAGGAGTAAATAGACAATTTAACGGACTCCGTTAAAATTAATGAACAAGGGTAAACAAAGGTTAACACGGGGTAAGCCATGTAAATCTAGTCATTACAGAGCGTTTGGGGTGTAAATATGAATGTCAATAACGTGAGCATGTAATATGGAAATATACAAGGGTATGCGGGTAAAGATCCTAAAAATATCAATTATTGGATTTATTTTTTAATCGGTTTAAATCAGGAAGTGGTTAGGTTGGTGAGCAAAGTAACAATAGAGTTAGGAGTGTAAGAAGGCGTAATTATGCGGAGGTATGAATGTTATAACAAGTTTGGGGGTTGGGAGTTAGAAAGTATACTTGAACTTGCGTTTAAGAATATGAGATTTTTAAATCTATAAGCCTCTCTACTTTCATAATTATGCGCTGAACCCGTAATAACTCCGTTTTATCCATAAAACCCTGGGATAGCCTCTGTTATTTTTCCTCCACTAATCTTAAAACACCGATTGATTAATCAAACCAGGTAAAGTTCAATGGTTGATAGTCTCTCTCTTTCTTTTAGCTCCCCATCTCCCCGGTTCTTTACTAACTTATTCTACGTGTAAACAAAAGTCGCTATGTAATATTCGACATCTAATTTAGAACGTGTAATTGCAAAATCTTAGAAGGATGCATATGTAAAAAGCCATAAAAATATCTAAGGTTTTTATCAGTTGTACCCTCTTTAAATATTGTATTATCAATTATACCATTCTCTTTTTTGAAATATCAGTTGTGCCTCTTACTTATTGCACCGTTGTCACTTGTGTCCTTTTGTTAGTTTGACCACCAACGGGTTGCAATAAACCATGATTTATTCAAATCATGGCATAGTTAGAGAGGGCATGATCGTCCATTCCCCTTTCCTACCTCGTGTACCTACTTTAGGTCCACTTGCACCGATAACCATGTCGCTTCCACTCTCGTCATCGCATGCTGCTCCGTTGGGACCATTGAGTCCACTACTACCCTGCCATCAGGGGCGATCAAGGGCTCCTCACTGCCAAAGGCCACCTTTGCGGGTCGATCCATGCGAGGGGCGAAGAAGGTGGAATGCGTGAACATGTTCGAGGTGTAGAAGGGGTTGGAGATGGAAAGGTGCGATGTGAGAGGGGGGAGGGAGGCGGATTTGGTCAATGGGTTCAGTGGGTTGTGGGGTAACCCGTCCTCCTTCTCCATCCATCACATGGAGGGAGTCAGAGCTGTGCGCTTCATGTGCATCCCCTCGTAGTCATAGCTTTTGTTGAGAAACTTAAGAGTCGCATGCGCCTTTGGTTCCACGCATGCATATCTCAACATACTCCAACCAACCATCGTGCACACATCCACTTTGTTTCCTAGTTGTCTACGCTTTCAGGTCCACAGGCGCACGCTTTTGCATGCATGGGTCTCTTAGGAAGAAGAAGAAAAAAGAAGAATGTGGGAGGCGGAGGAGGCAAGTGGCGGTGGAGGAAGGGGATGGAGGAGGAGGGAAGTGGATGAAGAGGGGGTTGAGGTGAAGAGGGCTAGTGAGGAAGGGGTGGAGGAGAAGGGGTTGTAGGGGGGTGGGCAGAGGAAGGACTGAATAGGTGGTGGTTGGAAGAGGAGGAAGGGTTGGACAGGGAGGATGAGAGAGGAAGAAGTAGAAAAGGAGGAGGAATAGACAATTCTACCATCATTTTTTTATCTAATTACCTTTGTCTCCTCAAAGTTAATGTCTGTTTGAGATGTGGATGTATGACAACTAACCCAGGGGTACAAGTGATTATTATGGAAAAAGCTAGGTGCACAACTGATATTCTAAAAAAATAAAGGGACATAATTGATATTGCAATATCTAAGGATGGTACAACTTAAAAAATCCAAATATCTAAGACATATATATATATATATATATATATATATATATATATATCTTTGTCATTGCGCCATAAATGAAATAAAAATTATTGGAGCACGTGATTCCCCAACCCATCAATTGTTTTGTCATATCCTGATACAGTGATGGCCCATGGGGGTTCCAATTTTGCTGGGGTCACTTGTATTCGTTATATGCGATCGAATGTATATACATGTAGAAATGAGGATGTGTATCCTTTCATGCTCACGCATATTCATGTACGTTTTAGGAATTGGATATGGATATAAATATGAGAAGAATACATAAATTTTAAAAAGGTTACAATAATTTAATTATCAAATATATATGAATATTATTATCTATTCTAGAAATGACTGGATGAAAAGGAAGCCATGTTTGTACTAAAGATAATAGTTACATAATATATTTTTTGTAGTTTTAAATTTAGATGTATTAGAGTTATATATATATATTCTCCAATAAAATCTTATAAGCTTGTAATATAAATATATGTTTGATGAATCCCTGATTCTCACTTTTTATTCTTTTATTTTAGCTACTTATCTTAGTAAAGCATCATGTAAATAGGTGTAAATACAAAATCATAGCATCATGCATCTGTTAATACCGCATAATTAGCATGTATTTGTGGAAAAAAAGAATAAAGGAAAATAAAAAGGAAGGAGGTTTTTAGAATAAATATAGAGTGACCTGAACCCCAAGAGAAGGTCAAGCCTTGACCTGATCGCCAAATAAAATATGTAGAGAGAGATGGGGCCTACTCTATGTTGTACATATTACCTATGTATATAAATAATTATTTTTGATAAAATAAAAATAAAATATTATTTTTACCTCCTTGTATATATCTTAAAAAGAAAACAAAAATAAAAATCAGAAAAATAAAATAAAAATAAAATCCTTCTTACTTGTACAAAATGCATGTATATTTATCACATTCCCTATTTATTCTATACCTGTAAATAGATCATAAAAATAAAATAAAATTGTTTTATACTCCTAAAATTATGTTATAAATAAATAAAATTAAAATATGTTTGGATAAAAATAACAAAATAAAAATTATTGTACATAATACATAGGTATATTATACATGTACATAATGCTACATATTGTATACAAACTAATTTATTTTTCATAAAAATAATTAAAAATCACAGAAAAAATCTTTGAAAAATAATAAACATTTTTCATTTTATTCATTTTTTTCATTTAAATTCATTTATTATTTTTAATTCAATTTTCTTTATTCCTCTTCTCTGGTTTGTCCTGTAGTCTATTTTGTCCTTTTCATGCGTCCCCTCTGATTGGGCCACATTGGATCGTTGACCCCGGTCAACTGGTCCCCTCGGACCTCGTCTGCACCGAGTCGGGTTTTTGGTCAAACTTCTCCAATTTCTCTAGACCCGACCCGACCTCCTCTTCGCCCAAATCTTCGCTCCAGATTGTGGGTGTACATCCCTAACCTTCGCCGATGATCCCTTGCTCGATCCGTGCCTCGATTCGTAGGTGCCATCCCCATCTTCTCGGACCCCCACGCCTATATAACATGCATGACCCCCTCCTTTTCTGTCACCTTTTGCCGCCCTACCTCTTCGGTTGCACCTGTCTCCACCTTTCCATAGTGAGAGCGAGAGAGGGAGAAGGCGAGGGCATCCTTTGGGGCGTGGGAACCCTAGGTCCGGTGAGCTCTGCCTCCACTCCATCGCAAGGAGCTCCAGCCTTTGGAACCGTCATCCATTGAGGCCATCACCTCCATGGGCTTCGTCCACAACTCCCAGGCAATCTTCTTCTACCTTTAGGTATTATCTTCACCTTTTATCGTCCATTCAATCCATCGCATATAGAGAAACATGGCATCTCCGACATCCCTATTTCATACCATGTTTCCCTATCATCCGACGCTACTCCACCTCACCTCGACTCCCTAATCACTTCTACATCTGCTTCGCAACCCCTCATGTAGCTCCAGCCATTAGTTTGGAGCCTCGCTTAGGTCGAATCCTCCACTCGCCGGAGACCAACCCGTTCACTCCCCGCCTCTGTTCTTTGCACTAGTGTGTTCTCACCCTCGTCGGAGCTTCATCTCCGAGCACGACCCTCTTCTTCTGCAGGGTTTACATGCCAAGAGGCCTCATCTGGAGGTATCAAGGAGTCCATGAACTCTCCAGGTCACCAGTTTGTCCCCAGGACCCTCTACTCGGTCCTGAGCCCTTAAGAGCCCTCCTGCAGCTACGACACACCGTTGTCAACATCTCCCATCTTCCAGCGGCTCGAGAGGATGTCCTTGTCGTGCGTATTGGCCAATCAAAACTCGCCGGAGGTGAGTTCTTCGGCGTTCTTCCAAGCGTTGTCCTAGCCGTCCGATCAGACCCTTCCCCAGTTCTAATCTCGCCCGTCCACCATCAGGGAAGCCCTGGTTGTCCGATCCATTTGAGGATCGTGTGTTAGTCATCCATCGTCAAAGAGGCATCCGAGCATCTCAACCATCCATCCGTTAAGTGGATCTCTATCGACCGTTGGATTGCTTTTAATAAAGGGTAATTTGCACTTATGCCCTTTTATGTTCTATTTTTGTTTCCAAGTCCTGTAAATATTTGTCATAGTTTACTTTTATTTTAATAATTTGTAGTTTAGACCTTATCTTTCTTGTATTTGCATTTTGGTCCCTATGAACCTGATGCACGTGTAGTCCTACGTGACCTGTTCGGGTATTTGCATGGCTAGTCCTAAACTCTCTGGTTGTTATTAATTGGATCTTATGTTTTGATATTTGCACATATGCCCATCTGAGCATGTGTCACGTGTAGTGCACGTGTTTGTCTGGCTATTTTGCAATTTAGGCCTCTAGCTTTTAAATGTGTTATTATTTGGCCGGAAACTTTAGGATAATTACATATAGGTCCATGCTTGTTATATGCTTTGTTTTTCATCAAATAATTACCAAATTAACTCCAAAAATTTCATAAAAATTATTATTAGATCCTGCTAACACTTAATATTTATGGTGATTTTTGTGAATTGATTTATTTTTGTTTGATATTTTCTAAAAATCAAAAACACCTAAAAACTGTTCTGTCTATTTTATAAAATATCGAAAAATATGAAATTTGCTTCAAAAATTACAAAAAATTAGTGTTTGCTTGTTTATGTGTGTTTTACCCCGGTACCATTTTTGTTGCATTATCCATTATGAAAAACCTAAAAAGCTAAAAACTCTAAAAAAAACTTATAAAAATCATTAAAGATTTTTAAAAAAATAAAAAAATAGGATATCAGTTTGTTAGTTAGATATTTTTATTTACTTTTTCATAAAAATCACAACCAGGACATTAGGCATTTTTAAAACTTTAAATTTGTCTTTTGGTCCAAATTGTACACGGTTTTCCATTTTTCCTTTGTTTGATTTTTATAAAATCATACAAAAATAAAAAAATCCCATAAAATTAGCAAAACATCTGAATATTTGAAAAATATAAAAATATTTTTTATTTTTATTTTTAAGCAATTTTAGTTTTAATAAAAATTGTTGAAGCTTGCTTGTGCCTTTTTTGTTGATTTGTTTTATTATTTTGATAATATATAAATTTAATAAATAAAAATTAAAAATTAGCTTTTTATTCTCTGATTAGGACTACTTTGTACATTTATGTGCTCCTTGTGTTCAACCCTGGTCGCTATATCAAGATAAATAAATAGCGGAGACCGCTAACATTGCTTTGAGTGCTTTATCTGTTATTTGTGGTTTTTTATTCTTGTTGAGTTCGATTGGATGATTGGGGTCGCAACGACCTTGATTAACTTTGACATTTAACCCTAATCGATTAAGTCGCTCACCAGAATAGTGTCGTTGCCGGGGAGCACAGCTTAGTAGTTTCAGACTTTTGTTTATTTTTATCTCTAAGTTGTTATAATTGTTTTCTGATACTCTCTCTGTTTCAATTTTCGTACGAGGAACTGCCCGAGGATGCTTTGGAGGAGACTCGTACTTGAGGAGGAGCAGAGAGCACTTATATCATTTAGAGTAGCTTAGTTTACTTTTTAGCAAACTCCTTATTATCATTGTTGTAATAACTTAGATTTTGGACACTCTTCTGAACACTTGGCACATCGGGATCTGTTTTGCCGAGCACCGGTGTGCTCGGGGAACTCACCGTAGTTTTTCACAGGTTTTGTTTTCTTCATTTTTTTTCTATTTGATTCTCACAGAATTTGGCCCTTAGATTTAGGATTTTCTTGGTGACGTAAATAACTTAAGGCACAATCCCTAACTACTTGCCTGCACCTATAGTTCATAATTGTACCTTATTAAAAACCATTAATAAAAAGCTGACTTGATTGATTGAGAGGTCACGTATCGTAGAGATCGTATACAACACGTGCAGGATCCATTGTGGCGGACACCGATCGACATCCGAGATCGGACATCGACCTCTCTCTCTGATCAGTAAGCTATTGTTCTTCGTGATCTTAGAAATTGCTCGTCTAAGGCTATTTTCTTCTTGCATTATTTAGATTAGTTTACATTTCTATCTTTAAATTTATGCGCGGAACACCCTGCATGTAGAGTGCTGGAGTCAGGTACGCCTTTCTTACTTTGCATGCATCATAAGTTATGATAACGCATCAGCTTTTTTCGACTTCCCTCCCCCCATTTTTGGACTTTAAATAATCAGGAGGTTGAAAAATTCATCAGGCGTTTGTTTGTTTTTGAAAAATAGCATAAAAAGAGATAACCATAAAATTGGGACTGCTAATCAAACTTGATCATAAAAGATACCTCGCTTAAAAATCTATCTTGAGAGAGTCATCCCTACATTGTTTGGTTTGCTTACATGAGAGAGTGACACGCACACTAGGCTAGAGCCATACCTGAACTCTCATGAGACTACTGGTCTTGGGGTTAGTCGTTCTCCAGTGAGGATCGCTCCAGTCTCCGGTAAAGTAGGCCGCGATATCCTTAATAGAGCGAGTTGATCAGGTAGACGGTAAATGGTCCGCAACTTGTACTGGTTGTAAAGATCTAGCTTTGGGATTGACCAGTCTCTTGGGAGCATTGGGTTCCTACCAGCTCGCTTAATCACTCTGCATGACTGACTTATCACCTAAATAAAAATGACAAGATTAACGACCGAACCTTCACGGTCATCAGCTCAACGTTGCGTAGGTGAAATTGGGGTTTGACTTCTGATCTTTTTTGCTTACCAGATTTCATCCACACTCATCCCCAGATCACGATGATGAGACGGAGGTTCCTTAGGCTACCTTTGACAGCACCGCTCTCGAGCACTCCGACCCACTCATCTAGGGAGCTTCCGGGGATCCTTGACCCACTCTCCGAACCCGAGTTCGATTCCTCCCTATTCCCCCTCAACCACCCTTCTTCTACTCCTAAGGTGCCCGAGCAGAGACCAGCAACACAACTATTTGTTCACATGATGTCACCTGAGTTCGGGTCCTTTGCCTTTACAGAGAACCACGAGATGGCCAGCAGTGAGGAGCGCACCGATGGTCAGCCCCAGGGTTCGACATATGTTTTAGATCAGGGCTCCATCAACAACACACTTCTAGCCTCTCTGGAGACGATGCAGAGACAGATTAAAGACCACGGAGCTTTCATGACAGAGGTGCACCGAGAGATAGCATAGATGTGAGCCGACAGAGGAGAGTTACGCCGAGTAGGCGGTGGAGATATCCCAAAGGTTGGAGGAGGAGATGGAGGACAGGCAGAGGAGCTACAGGAGCCAGCCAGATCCACCAGGCCAATGAGGGAGTTGCACAACCCCGGTGCAACCCTTACACACCATTGGATCCAGCTTCCGCCGATTCTGGGGGACTTCAAGCTCCCCCCTCAGACCATTCAGCTCTCGCCTAAGTTCCATGGGCTTGCCACTGAGGAGCCGCATCTACACCTGCAGGAGTTTGAGATGATCTGCAGCACTGTCCACGACAAATACATGGATGAGGATAACATCAAGATGATGGCATTTCCATTCTCCCTCCTCGACAGAGCAGCCTACTAGCTGAAGTATTTAGGGAGATATGTGACTTCATGGGAGCAGCTCCGGACCGAGTACTTGAATAAGTACTATCCACTCGGTTGGACGAATGCATTACAAGCTCTGATCAACAATTTCTCCATAATCCCCAACGAGCAATTCCATGAGGTGTGGGATCGTTTTCGTGAGCTCATCGACCGGTGTCCACATCACGACATATCCAAGCCTAACCTAGTACAGAGCTTCTTGTGTGGACTGACACTGGAGCTGCAGGGGCTAGTTAACGCTTCTTGTGGTGGCTTCTATTTCATCAAGGATGAAGACCAGGTTTGGGCCATCTATGAGGAGATGGCCGAGAATTATACAGTGATGTCCCAGACCAGGCTCTACACTCAGGGAAGCCTCCACCCCATGTCGTGTCCTATCAGAGGATAGCACAGGTTGATGCAGGTTCATCCACCTCTTCGTCAGTAACAGCAGCAACATAGGCAGAGTCTTCAACCGCTGACATGGGCATCATCAGCGAGAAGTTGGATCGCATAGAGATCATAGAGAAGAAGCAGTGTCAGGGCTTGATGCAGATTGATCAATTGGCACAGACTCTGAGTGACCTGAAGACCTAGATCATGTGTCTCCAGGAGGCACAGACAGCTTCTCAGCCCTGTCTCAGGTCACGAGCTGATCCTAGAAGCAGCGGCTCGTTCCAGCACTCCGCCCAGTACCAATGGGTTCACCACATCCATGCGGAGCTGGTCCAGTAGTTGCAACACTAGTACTCTCATCCACCGCTATCTCAGGACACTCAGATGGTGGTGTACCAGCAGGATCAGCCACTGGCAGTTCTTCCCCCATCCCCGTACAAGCAAGAGCCATTGATGGAAGTCAACGGGATTTGGTATTGACTGGCAACAACCCGGGATCCGCAGAGATCGTGCCAGATTCAGGTGGTCTACTAGAGGTGCCTCGTCCCAGCAGCAACCACCAGCTCGAGGTGGGCAGTCCAGTCAGCCTCAGCAGCAACCCCATTACACCCAACAGCCATCCTACCAGTATCAGTCGGGTCCTCGTCCCTACCAACAGGGACAACAGTGGAGGCTGCAACATCCTCAGCAGCAGTATTCTCAGCCTCCCCCTCACCAGTTCTAGCAGCAACAACCTCATTTCCAGCGAGGCAACCCGCCCGGTTCTCATGGGCTAGTCTATGAGAACCCAACCCTTGATGATCTAGCCCGCCTACTCTCAAACCAACAGACATCCTTTAGGCGGGAGATGGACGAGTTTTGCCATGAGATGAGGGAGATAGTAAAGGTCAAAGCCACCATACCCGCTCATATCGAGCCCAACCCGAACAACCTAAAGAGAAAGTCTAAGCAAGTACAGTTTACAGAGACCACTAATCCCAGTGATTTATTGGGTGACATTGCTTCATACACATTTGATGCTGATTTTGTGCCACTTAGGAGCAGTAGGATGCCAGCCGGTAGCGCCTCGTCTGAGCAAAGACACCACGAGGATCCAGGAGCACTAGACGAGGAGGATATACCGCTGACAATGTTGATGACGGTGGTACTGATGCCACCAAGGATGCTGATCCAGTCGATGGTACTGAGGCTGTCATTTCTCCAGATGCAGATGGTGTTACTGACGCCACCAGATTACCAGATGTTGAACCAGAGCGCGGTGCTGATACCGTAAAAACAGATGTCGTGGGTGGTACTGATGCCATCATTTCTATTCTAATTGCGTTTTCTCTAGTTTCTGTACCTCAGGACTATGAAAAATACCAAAAATTAATAAAGGAAATGTTTCTTTATCTACTGTGAGTCCATCTATGTTACATGATGATTCTTGTATAGGCTCCATCCCTTCTCAGCAGCAGGAATCTATTCCTAGCCCTCTATCTAAGGAGGGCCCAGCCATCCCCTTTCCTCAAGCACTCCGCTTGGCGAAGGGGAATAAAAAAGAAAATCCAAAAAGAAACCAACAGTTAGATTTCAACCAACATATGATAGATAGATTCCACATTCAGCTGACTCTACAGGGGGGACTCGAGCACGTCCCTCTCTTCCAGAGGAAATTGAGAGAGAAGACCACTATCCGTAGAAAGAAGAGGAACCATCAGAAAGAAATTCATGTGCTGACCCGTGCCAGATGCTTCGCCATCCAGAACTGTCTGCCAGACAAGAGACCAGACACATGAGCTCCATGTGTCAGATGCCACATTCATGAGCAGATATTTGATTGTACTCTATTAGACAACGAATCCTCCATCGACCTTCTTCCGATTTCCTTACTCGACCGATTCGAGTTTGACCCTCTTAGACAGAGAAGAATAGTCCTTCAGTTTGTTGACCGATCTGTCAAGAGACCGAAGGGGTTGTTGAAGGACGTGGTCATCACAATTTAGGGCTTGAATTTCCCCATGTACTTTATTGTATTGAACATGGAGATCCCTGAGTCTGTGACCGATACCCCCATCATTTTAGGACGATCATTCTTGGCCACAGCCAAGGTGGTGTCCGACCATGATAGCGAGAAGGTGTACTTTTGCATCGAGGGTGAGAGTATACAAATAGAGATGATTGTTGAGATTAGAGTGCAAGACTCAGCTTGCTCAGAGCAGTTCGGCGATGTAGAGCAAACGACAGGGGCAGAGCTAGACATCCACCAGGAGTGCGATTTTGTGATAACTGATGATGAAGTCACTTGGGCAGATCCCGTTTCATGAGCCCTTCTCTCACCTTCAGATGCTGCAGATCCCCATCTTTCAGTAGAGGAGAGTTCGGAGAGGACACTCTTGGCAGAGGATACTTTTGAGGCTGACGACCACATTCAGGATAGCAAGGTAGAGTATATATCGTGTGATTCTGATTCAGATCCCTCAGATTCAGACATAGATTGGGCAAAGTTTGATGATTTATTACCTTGTTTGATTTCCACAGAGCCAACAGCTAGGGTGGAGACCGTGCCCGCACCGAGTACAGATACACCAGCAGGGTCGTCTTCGCCAGTTTTGAATAATCAGCGAGAGTTCTCACATTTAGATCTGGTTTGCCTTCACTAAAACTTTTCAGAGGCCAGATTTGCCAGCTCCCAGTTGTCCAGAACTGAAGCCTTTGCCACAATCGTTGAAGTATAGGTTCCTTGCGGGTGAGCATGAGATGTACCCAATAATTATCTCAACAGATTTGACTGGAGAGCAATAATCTCGATTGATGGAGGTTCTTGAAAAGAAACGCAAGGAAATAGGATGGAGTGTAGCTGATCTCCAGGGGATAAGTCTGGCCCTATGCTCCCACCATATCTATCTTGAGGAGGATGCGAAGCCATCGCATGAGTTCTAGCGACAGCTGAAACCGAATATTCGAGAAGTGGTAATGAAAGATATATCCAAATAGTGGAGCACCGATTTTATCTACCCCATCTCCGACTCCAAGTAGTTAGTCCATTACATGTAGTTCCCAAGAAGACGGGCATCACCATAGTCGTGAGTGAGTCTGAAGAGGAGATAGCTACCCAGGTACCTACTTCTTGGAGGGTCTGTGTGGACTACAAACGATTGAACCATGCCACCAAGAAGGATTATTTTCCGCTGCCTTTTATTGATCAGATTATAGAGAGACTAGCTGGTAAGAGTCACTACTGCTTCCTAGACGGGTACTCTGGATATAATCAGGTGGCCATAGCACCCGAAGACCAGGATAAGACAACATTCACCTGTCTGTTTGGGACATATGCTTTTAGACAGATGTCCTTTGGCCTATGTAACGTCCCAGCGACATTCCAAAGGTGCATGTTGTCCATTTTTTTGGACATGGTAGGTGACTGTTTATAGGTCTTCATGGATGACTTCTCGATCTACGGTGACGGGTTTGATGCTTGTCTCGATTGCCTAGACCGAGTGCTTCAACGTTGCATTGAGGTCCATCTTGTTCTTTCTTGGGAGAAGAGTCACTTCATGGTGACTCAGGGGACGGTGCTTGGTCATAACATCTCCAATAGGGATATGGAGGTTGATCCGACCAAGGTAGATATCATCAGGAAACTCTATCCACCGTCCAACTTACGGCAGTTACGGTCTTTTCTAGGGCATGTCGGTTTCTACCTATGTTTTATTCACGACTTCAGCAGGATTGCCCGACCGCTCACCGATATGCTGATGAAGGACATCGAATTCATTACAGATGATAAGTGTCTTTTGTCATTCAAGACTCTCAAAAACTTAGGTGTTGAGGCTCCTGTCCTTCAGTCGCGTGACTGGTCTCTCCCATTCAAGATCATGACAGATGCCTCTGATTTTACCGTGGGGCCCGTGCTAGTATAGAGGAAGGAAGGATCATCGTTTTCCATTCACTACGCTAGCCGTACATTGGATGCCTCTCAACGGAATTACACAATCAAGGAGAAAGAGATGCTAGCTGTAGTTTTTACCTTGGACAAATTCAGATCTTATATTCTTGGATCAAAAGTGACTATCTACACTGATCATGCCACCATCAGGTACCTTATGGCAAAGAAGGATGCCAAAGCTCGATTGACTAGATGGATCCTTCTACTCCAGGAATTTGATATTGAGATTAAGGACAAGCTTGGAGTCAAGAATGTGGTGGCGGATCATCTCTCCCGTTTGGAAAATCTTGAGGAATCCAAGCAGATTGATCCTATTACAGAGACCTTCCCAGATGAGGCGATTCTTACTATTGCCTCGCTTCCATGGTACACCGACATTGTGAATTATCTTGTTGCCAAGAAAGTCCCACAAGGTTGGCCCAGGCAGCGACTTGAGACCTTCCTTGCGAAGGCCAAGTCTTACCATTGGGAGGATCTCATCCTTTATCATGAAGGAGGGGATAACATCTGACGTCAATGCATTCCTCAAGAGGAGCACCACATCGTCCTCACTTACTGACACAAACTTGAGGCCGGAGGACATCATTCTAGGAGGAGAACAACACAGAAAGTGCTCCAATCAGGCCTATGGTGGCCTACCCTCTTTAAGGATTTTGATGAATTCGTGAAGAGGTGTACTAACTGTCAGAGGATGGGCACTTGTAGACAGCGTGATATGATACCGATGCATCCCATTCACTTCTGTGAGGTTTTTGACGCTTGGAGCATCGATTTCATGAGTCCATTCCCTCAGAGTCAGGGATCCGAGTACATTCTGTTGGTTGTTGATTATGTAAGTCGTTGGGTTGAGGCCATTCCTGCCCGAACCGTAGATACTACGATTGCTTGCAGATTTTTAAGGAAGAATATCATTTCACGGTTCGGGGTGCCTAGAGTATTGATATCCGACGGGGGTCTCATTTTATCAACGACAAGGTAAGGGCCCTTGCTAACGAGTTCAGCATAGACCATCGACTAGCCACTATATATCATCCTCAGACCAATGGTCTTGTTGAAGTATCAAACAGGGAGATCAAGACAATATTGCAGAAGGTAGTCCGCCCAGACCGAAAGAATTGGTCACAACTCTTGGACTCGGTCTTGTGGGCATATCGGACTTCTTTCAAGACTACTTTGGGTACATCTCCCTTTCGTCTCGTTTGTGGCAAGCCCTGCCATTTACCTGTTGAGATTAAGCATAAGTCGCTTTGGGTTGTCACTGATATATTATTGGATCCAAAGAGTATAGGTTATCAAAGGAACCTGCGGTATAAGAATCGAGTAAAGATATGGCATGATTCTCATATCAGCCATAAACAGTTTGGGCCAGATCAGAGAGTATGGTTGTTTGATACCAGGCTTAGATTATTTCCAGAGAAATTACAGAGTAAGTAGAAGGGACCATACTTGATCCGAAAGGTGCATATGGTAGTATCGACATATCTGAGGTGTCATCTGAGTCCACCTTTCGCATTAACGGTCAGCGATTCAAGCCTTATCTAGATCATGATCCGATGATCGTTAACGTCGCCCCGATTCATTTTGCATGAGATGTGTTCTTTGACTCACATCATTTGCATCTCATGCATGATTATTATTGTCTTCCGCCCTTGTATAGATCCAGATGTCCATATCACACATTCTTTATCTCACACCCCATTTGTATCTTATGATTATGCTATACTTAGAGTGTACTTTACCCTAGGTATAGGGGGGGTCAGATTTTTTATTTATCTTTTGATTCTTTTTACCTTTGTTTTGCTGCCTATACTTAGGGAGATTTTTACCCTAAGTATATGGGAGTTAAACCCTGTACATTCTATCACTCGATTTTCCCTTTGTGTACAGTCTTCTATACTTAGGATTACTTGATCCTAAGTATAGGGGGGAATCACCGATCTCTATTCATTCCATTCTTTTATTTGTCATTGTAGTATAGCCCTTCTTTTCACATCCTTATATTAAGCATGAGTTATGTCTTCTTCATCACTCTTTGATCACTTTGAGGACATCGTTCGAGCTAAGTATATGGGGTGTCATATATAAATTTTAGACATACTCGTACTTTGTGTGAGTGTGTTAATAAATAAAATGACTAAAATCCATTTAGTAAAAATCACAAAAAATTTAAAATTTTCCTGTACATAAATTCTTTCCTGCACATACATGGCTATCAATAAAATTATTTTTGTATAAATGTTTGTAAAAATATTTTTATTGTGAAAAGTTTGTAAATATTTTGTATCAAAATTATATATATAGTACAAAATATTTGTAAAATGTTCGAAAAATAAAAATTTACAAAAAATCTCTTATGTAAATATTTGTAAATAGTTTGCAAAACTTCTGCATTCATATGCATATATTCAACCATTTTCAAATATTTTGCATGTTTCCAAATTGAAAAATTACATAAAAAGAATTTTGTATATATTTATATATTCTTCTGAATCATAGTTGACATTTAAACTAGTCTAGAAGTAAATTAGAAAATTGAGCTTGGTCAAGACCTTAATCCACCTAATTCTCATAGGAACCTTATAGGATTTGGGGTTAAGACTTTTTAGGTCCATTAGTGACTTAATTCTTTGAGTCCACTAGGCTATGATCACATGTCATCTTGATGAGCCTAAGTAGAACATATAACAACGTACACATGACTCTCATACACAATAGCTTTACTTGGACCTGCACTTTACACTCAGCTCTACAAGGATGAGGTGGTGAGGAGGTAGTTTTCCTTGTCTTGGGGTAGCATACGAGGGTAGTAGTTCTAGACGGAACCTCTCATCTTCTTTTAGGGAGGGAAGTACACCTCACTTGATCTAGCGGTGTTGAGGTCTAAAGAGAGGAGTTGTGGGTTGAAATAATGCTTCAAAGAAGGGATAGTCTACTGGCTTAAGAAGAAAAAGTCCTTATGTATATATATTGCACCATGTATATATATTGTACATATGCACATCAAAAAAATGTGCAAAAGAAAGAAAAACTCCAAAAAAGTGGACAAGCCTGGTAGAAAATAAAATGCATGCTAGAGTGTATATAGCTAAATAAAGCAAAACTTATGTTACAACTTCTCATCTCATGAAGCTTGCAGCGGGAGACTTAGCTACACTAGTTGGGCTCCCAGGGATACATGGCTACACTGGCCACATCCCATTCTCTTATTTCCCCTCTTCTTGAGCTGGTTGAACTTGAACTTAGAAGGGAATGCCTTCCTCCTCGAGGAAAGAGCTGCTAGACTAAGGAATCTGAGTTACCTTGCTGAGGGAGGTTGCCGCCTTGTCATTCTGAGTTGGGGAGCTACATATCACTTATACTGTACAAGGAAAGATTCATGGTTATCAGAGTTTGTGTACGTAGAATTGTTCTGATCTGGATTATTGAGGAGTCTTGACCATAGAATGGTGGAACTTAGAGGTTGTTAAGTCTTAAACCTAGATCTCAATAAGGTTCCGACAAACTAATAATCCAAAGGTTTGATTGAGCTCCATACTTCAATTTAATGAAGACACGTTTAATCATCAACCTTGATTCTCCTTCTTTTTCTTTTCTTCTCGTTTAGACTTCTTTTTCAAATAAGTGTTTGCTAAGGGACTAGCAAAGGTAAAGTATAGGGGGTGATGAATCCCTAATTCTCACTCTTTACTCCTTTATTTTAGATGCTTATCTTAGCAAAGCATCATGTAAATAGGTGTAAATATAATAGCATAGCATCATGCATGCATCTGTTAATACCGCATAATTAGCATGTATTTGTGCAAAAATAAAAGATAAAGGAAAAGAAAAAGGAAGGAGGTATTTAGAATAAATACAGGGTGACCCGAACCCTAAGAGAAGGTCAAGCCTTGACCTAAACGCCAAATAAAATAAGTAGAGAGATAGGGCCTATTCTATGTTATACATATTACCTATGTATATAAATAATTATTTTTGATAAAATAAAAATAAAATATTCTTTTTACCTCCTTGTATATATTCCTAAAAAGAAAATAAAAATAAAAATCAGAAAAATAAAATAAAAATAAAAATAAAATCCTTCTTACTTGTACAAAATGCATGTATATTTATTCTATACCTGCAAATATATCATAAAAATAAAATAAAAATTGTTTATACTCCTAAAATTATGTTATAAATATAAATAATTATTTTTGATAAAATAAAAATAAAATATTCTTTTTACCTCCTTGTATATATTCTTAAAAAGAAAATAAAAATAAAAATCAGAAAAATAAAATAAAAATAAAATCCTTCATACTTGTACAAAATGCATGTATATTTGTCACATTCCCTGTTTATTCTATACCTGCAAATATATCATAAAAATAAAATAAAAATTGTTTTATACTCTTAAAATTATGTTATAAATAAATAAAATATAAAATTGGGGTGTTTCGGTAAAAATAACAAAATTAAAATTATTGTACATAATACATATGTATATTATACATGTATATAATATTATATACTGTATATAGACTAATTTATTTTTCATAAAAACAATTAAAAATCACATGAAAATTCTTTGAAAAATACTAAACGGTTTTCATTTTATTCATTTTTTATTTAAATTCATTTATTATTTTTAATTTAATTTTCTTTATTACTCTTCTCTGGTTTGTCCTGTAGTCTGTTTTGTCCTTTTCCTACGCCCCTCTGAATGGGTCACGTTGGATCGTTGACCCCGGTCAACTGGTCCCCTCGGACCCCGTCTACGTCGAGTCGGGTTTTTGGCCGAACTTCTCCAATTTCTCTAGACTCGACCCGACCTCCTCTCCACCCAAATCTTCGCTCCAGATTGAGGGTGCGGATCCCTAACCCTCGCCCGATGATCCCTTGCTCGATCCATGCCTCGGTTCACGGGCGCCATCCCCATCTTCTCGGACCCCACGCCTATATAACCTGCATGACCTCCCTCCTTTTCCGTCACCTTTTGCTGCTCCACCTCTTCGGTTGCGCCTGGCTCTACCTTTCCAGAGTGACAATGAGAGAGGGAGAAGGCAAGGGCATCCTTTGGGGCGTGGGAACCCTAGGTCCAGCGAGCTCTGCCTCCACTCCGTTGCAAGGAGCTCCAACCTCTAGAACCACCATCCATTGAGGATATCACCTCTGTGGGCTTCGCCCACGACTCCTAGGCGATCTTCTTCCACCTTCAGGTATCATCTTCACCTTATATCGTCCATTCAATCCATCGCATACACGAGAAACATGGCATCTCCGACATCCCTATTCCATACCATGTTTCCCTATCATCCGATGCTACTCCACCTCACCTCGACTCCATAATCGGTTCTACATCTGCTCCGCAATCCCTCACGCAGCTCTGGCCATTGGTTTGGAGCCCCGCTTAGGTCGAATCCTCCACTCACCGGAGACCTACCCGTTCACTCCTTGCCCCTGTTCTTTGCACTCGTGCATTCTCACCCTCACCGGAGCTTCATCTCCGAGCACGACCCTCTTCTCCTGCGGGGTTTGCACGCTAAGAGGCCTCATCTGGAGATATCAAGGAGTCCAGGAATACTCCAGGTCACCAATTTGTCCCCAAGGTCCTCTACTCAGTCCTGGGTCCTTAGGAGCCATGCAACAGATGCAGAGCACCGTTGTCAACATCTCCCATCTTCCAGCAGCTCGAGAGGGCGTCCCTACCGTGTGTATTGGCCAATCGAAACTCGTCAGAGGTGAGTTCTTCGGCGTTCTTCCAAGCATCGTCCCAGTCATCCAATCAGGCCCTTCCCCAGTTCTAATCTTTCCCATCCACCATCGGGGATGCCCTGACCGTCTGATCCATCTAAGGATCGTGTGTGAGCCATCCGTCGCTGAAGAGGCGTCCGAGCATCTCAGCCGTCCATCCGTTAAGTGGATCTCTATAGAATGTTGGATTGCTTTTAATAAAGGATAATTTACACTTAGGCCCTTCTATGTTCTATTTTTATTTCCAAGTCATGTAAATATTTGTCGTAGTTTGCTTTTATTTGGATAATTTGCAGTTTGGACCTTATCTTTCTTGTATTTGCATTTTGGTCCCTCTGAACCCGAGGCACGTGTAGTCCTACGTGATTGATGAATCACCATTTCATCACATTTATTCTATCATTTTGACCTTAAAAAACCCTAGCTAATGCATGTAAATAACATTAATTTGTACATAATAACACCCATTATTTATTGTATTTATTGTACATAAGATAAGGTTTTTAATGCCAAAATTATAGAATAAAAAGAAGAAAAGAAAAGGGAATAAAATATTGAAAATATTTTATGACCCTAACCCCGAGACCAAGTCCGGAATGGAATTGGTCAACAAGGAATAAAGTAGGGGGGATAAGGGCCAAAAAGACAACAAATACCTTATTTATTCATTCTTTAATTATGCATTTTTGACACCTATTTTATTCTTTATTATTTATTCATCAAATAAAGAAATTTTGTACATGAAAGTTTTAGATAATAAAAATAAAAATACAAAATTGAGTTTGTACAAAAATAATATACAGTGTTCATTTTATACACAAAATAAAAAGCTAGAAACCAAACTTCACAGACCTATATCTTTTTAATAATAACTCAAAACATATCAAAATCACTCTAATTGTATATAACTTTTCACAGGCTATTTAATGGTGGTGATTTTATATTTTTTGGAGTTACTATGTAGAAGTTAGGTTTTGGGCTCCTATTGTACATTCTGCTAATTAAAATATTCAATTTATTCATTAGTCATTATTTTTACAAATTCACATTTTTATAATTTTGTAAATATTATTTATAACACATGTACATATTAAAATTAGAATAAAATCAAAAAGAAAATAAAAAAAAATAAACTTAGTCCATATAATTATATGTGCAAAGTACCTATGTATATAAATAAAAAGGGAAATATATTCTTTTATTCTTTTATATTTTCCTAATATTGTAAATATTATACAAATTCTATTAAAAATATAAAATTAAAATAAAACTCAATAAAATACATTAATAGAAAATAGTATACATAAAACATAGGTAAAACACCTCTAAATATACCTACATAATACACATATCTATTTATCTAAGTGTACAAATAATATCATAAAATCAAATAAAAATATATTTATACTCCCAAAAATAAGTTATTAATATATAAAATAATTGAATAAAATAATAAAATAAAATATATGAAACAAAAATAAAAATGTACAAAATACAGGTAAATATACCTATAAATAAGCCATTAAAAATAAACTTGTAAAAAAATATATCAAAAAATAAATAAAAATCATAATAAAATACTACATAAAATAATAAACATTTTTTTAATTTAATACTCAAAAATTAATAAAATCATTTTCTATTTTTAATTATTTATTCTTTAATAAAATTGTTGTTTTTTTCTTATAGTGGGCATACATGGCCCAATCATGACGCGTCAAATGTTGATCGCGGTCAACTCCCCCTCCGGCCGTCTGAAGTGATGCGGCCCATCTTTTCCCCGCTTTTCCACCATTTTTCGTGACCGATCTATCCATCAATCAGCGTTGCGTTCTTCAGACGAAATGTTCTTGAATCATTGTACATCCACGCTGAGACCTTATATCACCTATACATTCGTTAAATTCTTTGCTAACGACCAGTCCATAAGGGTGTTCCATATTATTTTTAAATAACTCCATCTCCTCCTCCTTTCTCCTTTGGTCATCTCAGGATCCTTGAGTCACCGCCTTCAGCCAAAGCGTGTATCCTTGTGACAGGAGGAGTCACCTGGAGGTCTTGGATCGACTGGAGGAGGAGGAGATGCACCCAGGCCACCGAGCGCCAGCGACCTCTGCTCCCTGCCCTCACCGGCAGGTAAGAGATGCGTCTTTTACTTGTTTTAGATAAAATTTCGTTCCAGCTTTTTACTTATGCAATTAGATTAGCCATTGGACTGTAGTTGTAGCGTAAAACCCATTGTTCGTAGTTCGTCAGAGCGTCGCTCCGACGAACGTTCCACCGTAAACTCGCTTGTTTTCTGAACCCTCTTCCCACCTTATCACCTGCCCCTTTGTTTCTACTTCATCCCCCGCACCTTCGCTTCCCCAGATCACCCTCGGATCTGGAATACGAGGTCCATCTCCATCCACCTCGCCAGAATTCACCGCCACGACCCTCCTACGCCTCATCTCGTCATTTAACGGGTCCAAGGCATTTTGCCCTCGGTCCTTTAATCTTCCTGTGCAGGATAAGGGCAGAAATAAGCGCTAGGGGCCAAGTATGAAGTTCGTCGGAGGTACCTGGATCGCCACCTTTTCCTCAACTCTGTGGAGGCGCTCCGGTGAACCTTTGCCTTTTCTGACACACCTAGCATGAAGAGGATCTTGCCATGAAACTTTTGGGCCATCTCGGAGCTTCAATCATCACCGGAGGAGGGAGTCTCGCTGGAGGAACCTCGCCCAGACGAGGGTTCTTCCTATTCTTGCACCGCGCCTCCTCGCCGTTGGATCAGATGTAGTGGCCCAGATCAAGCCACAACTGTTGGATGACCCAGAGCTTCAACCGTCGGATCATCTCGGATGATCTAATCAGAGCCGTCGCCAACGAATCGTCATCCGCTGTTCAACGCACGCCACGTGGATAAGTGGCGCACATCGAACCGTCCATCTGCACAAGTTTAGGGGTAAATTGTACCTTTTACCCCTGAATTTTTTATATTTAATAATTAGTTCCATAAATAAAACATTACGTGTAAATAAAATAGGGCATTTTGCATGTAGGCCCTTGAACTTGTTACATTTGCACTTTGGTCCCTGCTAGCGTCACATGAAGTCCTCACGTGATGCTAGAAATTTTGCATAGATATCCCTGACGATTTTGTATATAGTAAAATAGTACTAGAAATTAAATAAAGGTTTTATTATGTTGGGGAAATTGCACGGTGTCCCTATACATTTATTTATTTGCAGTTATGCCCCTGCCAGGACATTTGTTTTTGTGACTTTTATCTGATTATTAAAAATAATAACATAGCTCCTTAAAATCCCCCAAAATAGGATTAGATGCTTTATGCTATGTAGATACACTCCACATGTCCAATTTGCATTTTTTGCATTTTATCCATTTATTAAAAATTAAAAGGAGCCTAAATAATCCTTGTCTAATTTATAAAATACCAAAAAATATAAAAACATTTTGAAAAATTCCAAAAAAATATGATATATTTTGATATTTACTGAATCCCGAATAAAAAATCCTAAAAATATGAAAAATAAAATGTAAAAATCAGAAAGCTCTAAAATCCAACAAAAAATATAAGAATTCCACAAAAATACCAAAAATATGTTTTTATATTTTATAATTATATATATATATTATTTTTTATGTATTAAAATAATTTAGGTAATTTTGGGACTTAATTTTTATTTTTAAAACCCAAATCAATCTCGGATTATGTCTTAATCCCATATTTAGGTTATTTTTGACTTCAGAAATACATAAAAATTAGCAAAAAAATTCTGAACAAATAAAAAAATATTAGAAAAATATTAGAAACCCCAAAACAAATTATTTTCTGAATTTTATTTATATTTAGTAGCATTATAAATATATTTCTATGTATGGTGTAAATAAAGCCTTATATAGGCTATATTATTTTTATCAAAGAAAAAGAAAATATAAATGGATAAAAATATAAAAAGAAAATATAAAATCAGAAAAATAAAAATCAAATAAAAATAATAAAACTAAAAATCAAATAAAAAATATAAATAAAATAAAAAACCCACAAAAACAATAACATGGACAAGAAAAGAATTGAATAACTTTGCGTATTTATTTTTGCCCCCAACCGTTTACTCCCAGTGTTCGACACTCTACGCATGCTTACACGCTATACACATTTGCATGTAAAGTTATAATAAATTTTAACTCCACATTTTGAGATTTAATTGCTTGATTAATTCTCATGGGTTATCTGTTGATTAACCGGGATTTATTGAGCGGTCAACGCATCGACTATTGATTGCCCTTGTGGATTAATAGACCCTCGATCAATCCCAGTTATCAAATGGCACCGTTGCCGAGGAGCAGCATCATTTGGGATATTTATTACTTATTTGATTCTTCACTCTTGTCCATATATATTTATTTGCATTATTTATTGATATAATTATGACTGTTCTGATCTCTTCTCTGTTTGACTTTGATGCGAGGGATTGCGGTGCGATGGAGGATATCCTCAGTGATCCTAGGCACCCGAGCAATGCGGAGTCGGCTTTCTGACTGAGCAGGTAGGAGAGAGAGCAACCAATTCAGATCTGGAGGAATTTTGGAGACTTATTCAGAGCTTCATTTTATTATGCAAAAAATGTAAATTTATGAGAGAGAGTGACTTTGGCATGTAATAATACATGACTCTCACACTCCGACTTCCCAAGGTCCATTGCCCGAGGGATTGTTCCCTCGAGGGCCTCGATGACATTTTTTGCTTTTTATTTTATTTTTATTATTTTGTGTGAATGAGCCCTAGCTTAGGATTGCTTGGCGATAGACTAAGATCCAAACACCCAATATCTGCATGTACCTATAGATATGATTTTGGACTTAGTCAATTTTGTAATATGTGCTTCATGATAATAGCATCCTATTTCTAGGGCGGTTTCCTCGGATTGCATCTCATATAGCATAGGTTTCAATTCTGTTCTGCATCCCACGTGGAGAGAGCTGGGAAGCACTGTAAGTATTCTTACTTGGTACGCATCATGGATTTCTGACTTGCATGGCTTTTCCAATCCTCTCCTCTAATCTTGACTACTTAGGATGCTTAATGGAAATTGGAACCCTGTTAGGCACGTGCACTGAAAAATAACAAAAAAAATAATAACTAAAATAAAATCGGGACTGCTAATTCTATTTGGTATTTAAAATAAAACTGGATTCCCTGTATTAGGGAGAGAAACCCCTCCTTGTCTGAGCATTTTATTTCTACGTATACGCTAAGGATTAATGCCCCAATCCCAAAGCCTAATTACAGTGTGTACAACTTTTTATGATCACCTAACTCTAAAATCGACAAGATAAAAGACCACAGCTTGGTCTTCAATGTGTTGAGTAGGCGAATCAGGGGTTTGCTTTGTGTATTGATTGTGACTTGGAGCCCATTTGCATTTTCATTTCTCTTTGAGTTATCAGTCCCGTCCGTGTGAGTCATCCATTTTTCATCTTTGAGTCTCTCTACCCCTCTTATACATATATCCCCTCATTTTGCATTGAGTCGTGAAATTGGCGCTTGAGCTCAATCATCCTCGTCAGATATTTCGTCTCCCTTCTTGCCCACCCTCCTCGTGTCCCCCGCACCATCTCTTCTCTTACCCTGGATCGTTGTGCTTTTAGAGATGGCCCGCATCAAGGATTTTTGACTTACAATCGATTGTTGGAGTAAGTCAGGCATGTTTTGAGGTTGATGAGATTGAGACTTTACTCTTGGTGGATTTGACTTTTGACACGTGCATAGGAGCTTATTGAGGATTTTGATGATGCACGATAATTAGGTGTGATTCTTTATTGAGGATTTAGATCTTGCACACTGGATTGATGATGTAATGCTTTGTTATGATTTGGTGATGATATCATGAGCATTAATCGATCTATCTATCTTGAGGTTTCACCCATCTTGATTTTGAGGATTGACTGATTATTCTGACTTGGACTTCACGGCTAGGGTGTGCATAACCCACATGATGTCTCTCATCTTCTTGATTGACCCATCCCCGATCTCCTGATTTTATTATCCACATGTAGCACTTTGAGGATTTCCTATTATCTCCCGTGCCATCTCAGCTGATTTGACTGATCTGATGGATGTTCTACAATTGATCTGATTATTTTTTCCCTCACTATGTCCTCCCGAGGATTGATTGGTGGATTGCTTTTGAGGACCTGAGATTTGATGTCAGCAATCCCCGGACTTGATTGGCCTAGTTCGCATTACTCCTCGAGGACTATCCGCGGGAGGATGCGACACATTCTCTACGCTCGGTTCCCTCAATGTTTATGTTGCCTATCTGTTGGAGCATGGAACCGGGCTCTTCGATTTGACTATTCGGCCTCCCTCCTGATTGTGCGCCCGATGTGTAGGTGCACGAGGCCAATCCCCCTGACTCCTTTGAGTCTTCTCTCCTTGATGGTCCTCGCAAGGATGAGCTTCACTTTTCGGATTATTCCATGCCTAGTTCATAGTGCTCTCCAAGGGTTATCTGCGAGAGACTATGACACCTTGCTAGATCTGTGGTCTCTTCTACTGGTAGACGATATGTCGTCTACAGAGACCATTCTGATTGACTCCTCGGAGTCCTCTCTCCTTGACAACCCTCGTAAGGATGAGATCTGATCTGACTATTCCATGATTAGTTTGCATTGTTCCTCGAGGATTATCTGCGGGAAAATACAACACTTTCTTTACGCTCAATTCCCCTTTCTGACTGTGTCTCCTATTGATGGGATCACAGGGCCGAGTCGTCTGATATGCTTTCAGTCCCCATTAATTCAATGTTTACCCGATCTGTTTGATCCTGGGACCCATCTGACTTGACTCCTTTGAGTTTGCTCTCCTTGACGGTCCTCGCAAGGATGAGCCGTCTTTCTCTGATTATTCTCTACTTAGTTGGCAGTATGCTCCCTGAGGGTTGTCTGCAGGATGTTGTCACACTGTCTTGATTTGAAGGTCTCTTCTGTTAGTAGCCGATATGTCGCCTACCGAGACCCTCTGTTGATCCGTCTGATGGATCAGGCTCCTTTGAGCCCGCTCTCCTTGACGACCCTCATAAGGAGGAGCCTCTATTCTTATTATTCATTGACTAGCATGTACTACTATCTGAGGGTTATCTGCGGGAGGGTACATCAAATTTTTTATACTCGGCTTCACTTCTGATGTCTCCTTTCTGTTGGAGCACGAAGCCGAGTCTTCGGATTTTGGCACTCGGTCTCCTCCCTAGTTGTGTCTCCTCTTTGTTGGAGTGCAGAGCCGAGTCCTCTGATTATTCTGAGATCTTTGAGTATGCTCTCCTTAAGGACCCTCGCAGGGTTGAGCCTTGTCTTGTGTTGTTAGGTGTATTGTCATGACCTTCTGACTCTACGTTCACCAAATATCACCCTACAGTCTCCTGCTCTTTACTTTCTCTACCTTTCTGAGACTTTGATTGGCTTGGAGGAGTCTGTATAGTTCTTTCTTCCTCCAGGTCTTACATATTAGCTCTGCTCACGCTTTTCACACCTTATGAGTTGATGTGTTGCTTTCGCTATCAGATACATGTTTAGTTTTCAATCTCTTCTCTCCAGTAGCTGACACCCACTTGATTGCATACCCGGGTGTCTTTTCACTATCTGAATGCGTCCTCGTTCTTACAGGGAGATGATGACAAGAGCACAATACTTGCTTACCAGATACCGTCCTGTACCTCATCAATCTTTACTTGTTGTATATATGTGATCTATCACCATATCTTTATGACTATACTTAGGATGTACTTCGTCCTAAGTATAGGGGGGTACACACCATGTTGTTTCCTCTCCGTTTTGTTTCATCACTCCTGTCGTTGCTTATACTTAGGGACATCTCATCCGAAGTATAGGGGGATTGATGCGTACATTCTCTACGATTTGCCTTATATATCTGTATATCTCTATCTTTTCTTCTTTTCTTCATTTCCTTTTCATTCTTCTTTTTCTACAGAAAGGTGTCACCCCTTTGTGTCAGTTTTCTGTACTTAGGACGTACTTTGTCCTAAGTATAGGGGGTGTGCACCCCGATTCGTTCATTCTTTGATCCCCTCCACTGTCTCCTCTCTTGTTGATTTGCTCTGCTATACTTAGGGATATCTCACCATAAGTATAGGGGGAGACAGGCTGAGCTATGATCTGTTTATTTTAAAATTTTCATTTATTCCCACCAGTGACCCTCCCTACGTTGTGTACAATCTGCTAGACTTAGGATTGTTTGATCCTAAGTATAGGGGACTGGTCACCATCTCATTCATTTATCTCTTCATTCTTTCATTCCTTATTCTTTTAGTCATTGCTGTATAGGCTTTTCTATACTCAGTACGAGTTATGTCTTCTCTTTTTCTCTTCGATCTATGAGGACATAGCTCATGCTAAGTATAGGGGGGTCGTATATACTCTGTATATACTTTAGCCATAACTCGTACTTTCATATTAATTAATAATAAATATGGCTAAATATACTACACACACATATTTCAGTAAAAATCATATAACAACAGTCATTCCTCAAATTCTTTTTGTAGATACTGATTAATAAATCAGGTTAAAAATATTTTTGCAAAATGATTTGAAAAATGGTGTGAACCATTTGGAAAACCTTTTTGCGAAATGTTTTCAACCTTTGTAAAAATATTTTTATTTGCAAAAATTCTTTTCTTTGTGTGAAATAAAGGATTTGAAAACCTATTTGTAAATGATTGTGAAAATGTTTGTAAAAATATTTTTGAAAATTGTAAAATGGCTTTCAAATCTTTGTAAATATTTGTAAAATTATTTCGTACTATAGTTTTGAAAATTGTTTCAAATAAATTTGAGGAATGAATGTATCAATAAAATAGGAATAAAATGTGTATATAAATCAAAATAAAATTTCTTTATCAATGTATATATGTACCTATAATAACTTTATTAAAGCCTACAAATTATTTAAAATTCTTAACTCTTGTCAAATAAAGAAGCACACCCGTGTAAATAGCGGTAAATATTTTATACTTTGCATGCCAAAATCCTTTTTATTTTTCAAAGTTCTTTTTTGTAAAAACTCCTTTTGTTTTCAAAATTCTTTGAAAAACTGCATCATTCATTGTACATAGCATTTTCATATCATTCATATTCTTTTTGAGTGAGCTTGATAATTGAACTAGTCCAATAAAGTCGAAGATTGGAGCTAGGTTGGACCTTACTGCACCTAACTACGCTGGAACCTTATGGGAACTAGGTTTAGGGTACTTCAGGTCCAATAAGACTTAATTCTTTGAGACTCAGGGCTAGGTTCAAGTCACATCAAATGACTAACTAGAACTATTCGAGACACACGCATGACTCTTGTCGGCCGTGACCTAACTTGGACACTTGCACCTTTCACTTGGCTCAACTCAGTTGGAGTGGTGAGGGGGTTGGATTTTCCAGTCTGAGACGCACATGGGTGGAAACATTCATCCTCGTCTAGGGAGGGAAGTGCACCCCAACCTGGTCCAGTTCCAATGAAGTCTAAAGACAGGAGAGTGTAGGTTGCAATAAAGATTCAAAAGAGTGATAGTCTTCTGGCTCAAGAGAAAAAAGTCCTTATGTAAATGCTGCTGTGAATAGTATATTTAAAAAAAACTCCAAAAAAAGTGGATATGCTTGAAAAAAAAAACAAAATGCCCGCCGGAGTATGTATATATGTTGTATATAAAATAAACAAGCTTGAGCATCAAAGTTATACTATGTGAGCCTGCAACTGGATGACTTGACTACACTGGTCATGCATCCCAAAATAGGTAGCTACACTGGCTACCATCCATTATTTTCTTCACCTCCTCCTCTTGAGTTGGATGCCACTTGAACTTAGAAGGGAACACCCTGCTCCTCGAGGACATAGTGCTGATTGGGGAATCATTGGGTTGTCATTCTGGAGAAGTTAGTTCCTTTGTCATTCTAGTTGGGAAGAACCACTATCACTTACACCGTACAAGTCAGCTTCATAGTCATAAGGGTTTGCGTATGATGTAGGCTAGTTTTGACCCGACTATTGAGGAGATTTGAACCGAGTTCTGTGACTATCGAAGGCTGTTGTGCTTTAAATTTAATTCCCGACCAGGTTCCACGCACATTTTCACATCAAGGTCTAACCTGAGCTCCAAACTTTGATTTTGTACAGATGAGTTTAATTATTTAGATCAATTCCATTTATTTTTTATTCTTTATTTTTGCCTTTTCTTTTCTTCTTTTTCTTTGTTCTTTTTAATACTTATTGCATAATTGTTTGCTAGGGACTAGCAAAGGCAAGTATAGGGTGGGGGGTGATGAATCTCCATTTCAATACCTTTATTATATCATTTTGGCCTTAAAAACCCTAGCCAGTGCATGTAAATAGCATTAATTTGTACATAATAGCATCCATTATTTATTGTATTTATTGTACATAAAATAAGGTTTTAATGCCAAAATTATAGAATAAAGAGAAGAAGAGAAAAAGGAATAAAAATATTGAAAATATTTTATGACCCTAACCCCGAGACCAAGTCTAGAATGGAATTGGTCGACAAGGAATAAAGTAGGGGGAGATAAGGGCCAAACAGACAATAAATACCTTATTTATTCATTCTTTAATTATGTATTTTGACACCTATTTTATTCTTTATTATTTATTCATCAAATAAAGAAATTTTGTACATGAAAGTTGTAGATAATAATATAAATAAAAATATAAAATTGAGTTTGTACAAAAATAATATACAATGATCATTTTATACACAAAATAAAAAGCCAGAAACCAAACTTCATAGATCTATGTCTTTTCAATAAAAACTCAAAATATATAAAAATCACTCTAATTGTATATAACTTTTCACAAGCTATTTAATGATGATGGTTTTATATTTTTTGGAGTTACTGTGTAGAAGTTAGGTTTTGGGCCCCTATTGTACATTCTACCGATTAAAATCTTCAATTTATTCATTATTTTTACAAATTCATATTTTTATAATTTTGTAAATATTATTTATAAAACATGTACATATTAAAATTAGAATAAAATCAAAAACTAAATAAAATAAAATAAGTCTATATATTTTATAGGCAAAATACCTATGTATATAAATAAAAAGGGGAACTTTAATATTTTCCTAATATTGTAAATATTATACATATTCTAATAAAAATATAAAATTAAAATAAAACTCAATAAAATACATTAATATAAAATATTATACATAAAACATAGGTAAATCACTTATAAATATACCGACATAATACACATATCTATTTATTTAAGTGTACAAATAATATCATAAAAATCAAATAAAAATATATTTAGACTCCCAAAAATAATTATAAAATATAAAATAATAGAATAAAATAATAAAATAAAAAATAAAAAACAAAAAATAAAAATGTACAAAATACATATAAATATACCTATAAATAAGCCATTAAAATAAACTTGTAATAAAATATATCAAAAAAATAAATAAAAATCATAATAAAATATTACATAAAATAGTAAACATTTTTTATTTTATAGTAAAAAATTAATAAAATCATTTTCTATTTTTAGTTCTTTATTCTTTAATAAAATTGTTGTTTTGTCTTGTAACAGGCTGACGTGGCCAAATCACGGCGTGTCAATGTTAACCGCGGTCAACTCCCCCTCCATCCGTCTGAAGTGACGCGTCCCATCTTTTCCCTGCTTTTCCACCATTTTTCGCGGCCGATCTATCCATCAATCAGCATTGCGTTCTTCAGACGAAATGTTCCTGAATCATTGTACTTCCACGCCGAGACCTTAGATCACCTGTACATTCGTTAGATTCTTTGCTAACGGCCAGTCCATAAGGGTGTTCCATATTGTTTTTAAATAACTCCATCTCCTCCTCCTTTCTCCTTTGGTCATCCCCGAATCCTTGAGTCCCCGCCTTCATCTAAAGCGTGTATCCTTGTGACAGGAGGAGTCCCCTGGAGGTCTTGGATCGGCTGGAGGAGGAGGAGATGCACCTAGGCCACCGAGCGCCGGCGACCTCTGCTCCCTGCCCTTGTCGGCAGGTAAGAGCTGCGTCTTTTACTTGTTTTAGATAAAATTCCGTTCCAGCTTTTTACTTATGCAATTAGATTAGCCATTAGACCGTAGTCGTAGCGTAAAACCCACTGTTCGTAGTTCATCGGAGCGTCGCTCCGATGTATGTTCCACCGTAAACTCGCTTGTTTTCCGAACCCTCTTCCCACCTCATCACCTGCCCCTTCGTTTCTACTTCATCCCCCGCACCTTCGCTTCCCCAGATCACCCTCTGATCTGGAATACGAGGTCCACCTCCATCCACCTCACCGGACCTCGTCGCCACAACCCTCATACGCCTCCTCTCACCGTTTAACAGGTTCGAGGCATTTTCCCTCAGTCCCTTCATCTTCTTATGCAGAATAGAGGCGTAAATAAGCGCTAGGGGCCAAGTACGAAGTTCGCCGGAGGTACCTGGACCGCCACCTTTTCCTCAACTCCGTGGAGGTGCTGTGGTGAACCTCCACCTTTTCTGAAGCGCCTAGCATGAAAAGGATCTTGCCAGGAAACTTTTGGGCCATCTCGGAGCTTCAATCATCACCGAAGGAGGGAGATCTTGCCGAAGGAACCTCGCCCAGGCGAGTGTTCTTCCCTATTCTTGAACCACGCCTCCTCGCCGTTAGATCAGATGCAGTGGCCCAGATCAAGCCACAACCGTTGGATGACCTAGAGCTTCAACTGTAAGATCATCTCGGATGATCTAATCAGAGCCGTCACCAACGAATCGTCATCCATCGTTCAACACATGCCACGTGGATAAGTGGCGCACATCGAACCGTCTATCCCCGCACGTTTAGGGGTAAATTACACCTTTTACCTCTGATTTTTTGTATTTAATAATTAGTTCTGTAAATAAAACATTACGTGTAAATAAAATAGGGCACTTTGCATGTAGGCCCTTGAACTTGTTACATTTGCACTTTGGTCCCTATCAGCGTCACACGTAGTCCTCACGCGATGTTGGAAATTTTGCATAGATACCCCTAACAATTTTGTATATTGTAAAATAGTACCAGAAAATTAAATAAACATCTTATTATGATGGGAAAATTACACGGTGCCCCTATACTTTTATTTATTTGCAGTTATGCCCCTGTCAGGATATTTGTTTTTGTGACTTTTATCTGATTATTAAAAATAACAACATAGCTCCTAAAAATCACCAAAAATAGGATCAGATGCTTTATGCCTTGTAGAAACACGCCACATGTCCACTTTACATTTTTTGCATTTTATCCATTTATTAAAAATTAAAGGGAGCCTAAATAATCCCTATCTAATTTATAAAATACTAAAAAAATATAAAAACATTTTTAAAAATTCCAAAAAATTATATATGATATATTTTGATATTTATTGAGTCCAGAAAACAAAAACCCCTAAAAATAAGAAAAAGAAAATTTAAAAAACCAGAAAGCTCTAAAATCCAACAAAAAATATAAAAATTCCACAAAAATACCAAAAATATGCTTTCTATTTTATAATTACCTATATATAATTATTTATGTATTAAAATTAATTTGTGTAATTTTGGGACTTAATTTTTATTTTTAAAACCTAAATCAATCTCGAATTATGTATTAGTCCCATATTTGGGATATTTTTGACTTTAAAAATACATAAAAATTAGCAAAAAATTATGAATAAATACAAAAACATTATAAAAATATTAAAAATCCAAAAATAAATTATTTTCTGAATTCTGTTTATATTTAATAGCATTTATAAATATATTTCTATGTATGGTGTAAATAAAGCCTTATATAGGCTATATTGTTTTGTGTCAAAGAAACAGAAAATATAAAAAGATAAAAATATAAACATAAAATAAAAATTTATAAAATTTAAAATCAAATAAAAATTATAAAACCAAAAATCAAACAAAAAAATATAAATAAAATAAAAACCCACAAAAAACAATAACATGGACAAGAAAATAATCGAATAACTTTGTGCATTTATTTTTGCCCCCAACCATTTTCTCCTAGTGTTTGACACTCTACGCATGCTTACACGCTATACACATTTGCATGTAGAGTTATAATAAATTTTAACTCCTCATTTTTGAGATTTAATTGCTTGATTAATTGTCGTATGTTATCTGTAGATTGACAGGGATTTATTGAGCGGTCAATACATCGACTATTGATCCGCCTTGTGGATTAATACAACCCTCGATCAATCCCAGTTATCAATGACCTGTTGGGGTATTTGCATGGCTAGTCCTAAACTCTTTGGTTGTTATTAATTGAATCTTATGTTTTGAGATTTGCACTTATGCCCCTCTGAGCCTGTGCCACGTGTAATGCGCGTGTTTGTTTGGCTTTATAAAATTTAGGCCTCTAGCTTTTAAGTGTGTTATTATTTGGACGGAAACTTTAGGATAATTACATATAGGTCCCTGCTTGTTGTGTGCTTTGTTTTTCATTAAATAATTACCAAATTAACTCCAAACAATTCCACAAAAATTATTGTTAGCTCCTACTAACACATAATATTTATGGTGATTTTTGTGAATATTTTCTAAAAATATAAAACACCTAAAAAATAGTCTATCTATTTTATAAAATACCAGAAAAATATAAAAAAATTACAAGAAATTAGTATGCTCTTGTTTATGTGTGCTTTATCCCCAGTACCATTTTTGTTGCATTATCCATTATGAAAACCCTAAAAAGTAAAAAACTCTTAAAAAATTATAAAAATCATTAAAAATTCTAGAAAAATAAAAAAAATAGCATTTCAGTCTCTGTAGTTACATATTTTTATGTACTTTTTCATAAAAATCACAACCAGGATATTATGGCATTTTGGTATTTTAAATTTGCCTTTTGGTCCAGGTTGTACACTGTTTTCCATTTTTATCCTTGTTTGATTTTTTATAAAATCATACCGTTGAATTCGGAATATGGTAAAGTAGCTCCGGGATGGGGGACTACTCCATTTATGGGAGTTGCAATGGCTTTATTTGCAATATTCCTATCTATTATTTTGGAAATTTATAATTCTTCCGTTTTATTGGATGGAATTTCAACGAATTAGATTTGATTTATAAGAATTATGAAGTCCTATTTTTTCGATAAAAAAATTCTTAGAACTCAAATTTCTAGGACGTTTTGGTAGTTCGACCGTGAAATTCCTTTGTTTCGGTATTTCCGGAATATGAGTGTGTGACTTGTTATACAACAATTAGAAAAATTCCATAAAATTACCAAAAATATCTGAATATTTGAAAACTATAAAAATATTTTTGTTTTTTTATTTTTGAGCAATTTTATTTTTAATAAAAGCTGGTGAAGCTTGCTTGTGCCTTGTTTGTTTATTTGTTTTATTATTTTGAAAATATAAAGAAATTGCAAATTAAAAATATATAAAATTAGCTTTTTATTCTCTGATTAGGACTACTTCGTACATTTCCGTGCTCTTTGTGTTCGACCCTGGTCGCTATACTAGATTAAATAAATAGTGGAGACCGCTAACATTGCTTTGAGTGCTTTATCTGTTGTTTGTGTGGTTTCTTGTTTTGTTGTTGAGTTCGATCGGCTGATTAGAGTCGCAACGACCTTGATTAACTTTCACACTTAATCCTAGTCACCTAAGTTGCTCACCAATGTTATATCTACCTGAGTATCGTACATACATTGTACTAAAGATAATAGCGTAAGATTATTGGGTGATGGTTATGATGTAATTGGAGAACACATTAGAGGCCTGATGAATCTACGTTTCATCATCTTTATTCTATCATTTTGGCCTTAAAAACCCTAGTAAATACATGTAAATAGCATTAATTCATGCATTTTAGCATTCATGTATATGTATGTAAATATTGTATAAAATGCGGTTTTTAAAGCCAAAATAATAGAATAAAGAAAAGAAAAGAAAAAGAATAAAATATTGTAAATATTTTATGACCCAAAACCCCGAGACCTAGGCATCTTGATGAATAGGTCGACAAGGAATAAAGTAGGGGGAGATAAGGGCCAAAACACAGATAAAATACCTATACATTTTATTCATTCTTTATTCATTTTGGGACCTATTTTTGGTTCCACTTTTTATACATCAAATAAAGAAACTTTGTATATGAAAGTTGTAGATAAATTAATAAAGAAAAATACAAAATTGATTTCACAGAAAAATAATGTACAGATAAAAAGTTATGGTCTGAATAAAAATCCAGAATGCCAACTTCCCAGACCCGTATCTCACAAATAAAAACTCCAAATGCAGCGTACTCACCTTTAATTGTATATAGAAGAAAATAATCTAATTAATGGTGGTGGTTTCTCATTTGGCGGAGCTACGGTTTGAAAGTTGACTTTTGGACCCTCATTGTATACTTGTACATATTAAAATATTCAATTTATTATTTATTTATTATTTTTGTAATTTTATATTTTTATAATGTTGTAAATAATACTTGTAATAATTATATATATTAAAATCAGAACAAAACCATAATTAAAACTCAAATAAAAATACTTGTAGATATCATATACATAGGTATTTCACCTATACATATACATATACTTTTTATACTTATATTTTATTTAATAATACATCAATAAATTAAAATAAAAATATATTTGTGTCTATAAAAGTATTTTATAATTTTAGAAAATAAAAACCAAAATAAAATAAATTAAAAATACCTAGATAAAAATAGAATACTTAAATACATAGATATAGATACCTATAAGGGTATAAATGCAAAATTGTAAAAATATATATCATAAAAATAATTAAAAATCGGAATAAAATACTATAGAAAATAAGAAACTTTTTTTTATTTTATAACCTTAAATTAATTACGTCATTTGCTATTTTTAAATCATTTTATAAATCTTTTTCCCAGGGTTTTTCCTGGTTGGTCCACGTGGACCAACCAGGAGGGTCCGAGAGTTGACCGCGGGTCAACTCTCTGACCCGCCCCCTGTGGCCCTGTCAGAACGCCCATGTCCCTACTTTCGCCTATTTTTCTAGGTCGGCTCGTCCACCCTATGACCCCGCTTCCTTCATGAAAAATGTACCCTAAACATCCGTGATACCCGCCGACCTATTGGATCCTCCAAGATCTTCTCCCTCCACCCGTGATCGGCCCTCGAAGTTCGCCCCTTGGCCAACTTTTCAAAAAGAAACCCATCACCCCCATTCTCGCTTGAACCCTCTTTTGACCAATCCTACCCCTTCGACTTGTGCCCTGGACTGGCGTGTGTGACAAGCGTGCCTCCGGCCAAGTTCGCGGTGTTTGGAGAGGCCGAGGAGCGGCTCCACCCATCTCCGGCCAAGCTTGGCCGTGAGGTTTTATCTCTTGGCTTCTACAGCCAATCGAGGTCGTTTTCCTTCGTATTTCTTTCGTAGTTTAGTAGCTGTTAGTCTTAGGTTTCGCTTCATGCATTCAGTAGGTTGTTTCACCCATTAATCACCTCAAGTTTCGCGTCGAACACCTCGCCGGAGCTCTTGAGCTCCGGCGACCACCTCCACCATTCTTCACTCCGTTTACTCGCCAATAAAGTCCAAGTTTCCTGCCCATTTGCGCTGCCGTTCTCTACTCTTCTTTGCAGGGCTTGAAGGAGGCATCTGAGCCTCAAGGAGCACCAAGAATCAGCCCCAGGTCGCCTGGAGCTTCATCGAGCGCCGGAGGCCATTCGTAGGTCCTCGGCCCCATCTACGGCACCTAGGAGCATCACCACCGCTGCAGGAGCTGATTGAGGTCGTCGGGGAGGCGCCAGGTGCGCGAGAGCTCGAGCTTGGGCGAATCCAAACTCGCCCAGCTCGAGTTCTTCGCGTGTTCTTCCAGAGCCATCCGTAGCCGTTGGATCCTCCCCGTTCTTCGTAAGGAGCAGCGCACGTTGGATCGTGCGCGTCCAGAGCCGTCCATCACTCGCCATCTTCTGATCTGGGCCGCACAGATGAAGGGGCATCGCGGGCTGTTAGCGCGACACGTGTCATAAGTGGAAGATCGAGCGCCGTTGGATGCGCCCCTGGCGTGGGTATTTTGTGATCTAACCCCGTCACTTTTGTCTTTATTTTATAAAACCGAAACTTGCATTTGCTTTTAAACATTTATGTAATATTTGCAAAACTTTCCTCGTTGTTTTTGAAAACTGCGTAGAAGTCCTTGCCAGGCGCGTGCACATCACGCGCGCCTTGGCGAATTTTGCTGAACCCCCTTGCGGCTTTGGATATTTGTGTTTGGTCCAGAGATTATTTAATTCAGTACAAATTTTGTGGAAAATTGCATGTTTGCCCCTGGAAGTTTTGAAAATTGCATATATACCCCTGCCAGGCCTTTGATTTTTGGATGCTTGTTGCATTTAATTGAAATATCATTTTAACTCCAAAAATTCCACAAAAATAGGGTTAAGCTACTGGATGCATATACTTTAACGCCCTATTGTTAGTTTTTAATTTTATTACTTTTAAATATTTATTAAAAATCAAAAACTCCTTTTTTGTGCACTGTCTACCTTAGAAAATACCAAAAAAATATTAAAACACCTCCAAAAATTCCAAAAAAATTACTTAGTGTCTATTTCATCCTACTTTAGTGTCAGTCCAAAAATCACTAAAAATTTCAAAAGAAAAACACTAAAAATTTAAAAACACTCAAAAACTTCAAAAAAATATATAAAATCATAGAAAAATCCAAAAAATACAACTCAGTTTCTGTTTGTCTTTTATTTTGTTCTCTTTATTAGAAAAATAGTGTGAAAAATTTTGAGTGCTGTTTGCTATTTTTAAATTACAATTTATTCACAGCCAACCTTATTTCCACTGTTTTCCTTTATCTCAATATTTAAAAATATCAAAAACACCTTGAAAAAGCCCCAAAAATCACATAAACAGTAAAAAAACCTTAAAAATACCAAAAACATTTTATTTCTGAATTTTTGAGTATTTTTGTGCATTTTTATAAATATTCTACCTTGCCTTTTATTATATTGCCTTTACTTTCCAATATTGAAAAAGAAAATAAAAAAAAATATAAAATATAAAATATAAAAATCAGAAAATCAAAAATCAAATACAAAATTAAAAATCAAATAAAAAAAATTAAAAATTAAAAACCCACAAAAATAATAGTTGCTTGCTTGCTTAGTGTAGACACATCACACACTCACACACTTTGGCATTCAATTGCTTGAGCTACACTGTTTGCTCCCTGTGTTCGAACTCTCTGCATACTTGCCCTTTACATCATTTGTGCAGAGTTAAAAATAAATTTTAACTCCACATTGTTTCTAATTTATTGATCTTAGTGTGGGTTAATTGTTGATCAAACGCGGATTTCATTTGAGGGTCGCAACAGCGACGGTTATCTCCGCCTTGTGTGAGATACCAAATTTAGACCCTCGTGAGATCCGTGTAAATCAAATGGCGCCGTTGCCGGGGAGCAACAGCGCGTAGTTCGAGTTTTTGTTTTGTGTTGTGATTGTTTGTCTACATTTGCGGCTTTTATTTCTGCTTGTTTTATTTTTGATATTTCTTGTTTGAATTGTCTAACCTCTCTCTTGTTTGACTTCTTGCGAGGAACGCGGATCGAGGGAGGAGCTCTATTCCAGGAGCCCCTACGCACCCACGTGAGGCGACTAGACTTTGCACGAAGGCGAGCTAGGAGAGAATTTTGAAGACAGTTCTAGTTCTTTATTCTCTTGTATTTATTTTGTAATTCGTAGTGAGAGAGAGACCATTAATTGTAATAATACAGGTACCCCCGGACTGGACTCTCTGGAGCCTAATTTCCAAGTGATTGTTCACTTGGGGGCTCTCGCGGTTTTTGTCGGCTGTTCTCGCATTCTTTTTATTTTGTTTTGTTTTTCGATTTTATTTATTTTGTGTGAATGAGCCCCTAGCTTTAGGATTGCTTGCGATAGATTAAGGCCAAACACCTAATATCTTTGCATGTACCTATAGCCGCGTTTGGATTTAGTCAAATTTAAACAGTCTATTCATTTATCTCTTAACCCGTGTGCCGTGAGCGAGCCCCATCAAGCGCTACTCCTGAACTCGAGTGTGTCGAGAAGAGGAGGGGTAAGCCAAGACCGGACTCTTAGGTTAAAGATAAGTGGTCGACTTGTGGTTCTTCACGATAATAGCAATTTCTGAACTTAGGGCGATTTCATCGGCTTTGCATTTGCATATAGATAGGTTTCAATTCTGTTGAGCATCCTTGCATGTAGAGTGCTGGAGGCAAGGTGAGCATTTACGCTTTAGCATCCATCATTATTTGCCGCTTGCATTGCTTTTCCGACTCTCCCTCTGATTTTGCCAACCTAGGTGCTCAAAGGAATTGATTCCCCGTTAGGATCGTGCATTTTCATTAAAAATCCAAAAAAGGTGATAACCAATAAAATTTGGGACTGCTAATTTTACTTGACCCTAAAATTCACCAAAAAGAAAAATCTTGTCTTGGGGCGAGTAATCCCCTCATTGTCTTCGCTTTTATTTGCTCGCGCACACCTTAAGGATTAGTGCCCAAATCCCATCAAGCCCCTAAGTGTGTGTGAAATTCTTTGACTTCTCACCTAACTCTAAAACCGACAAGATAAAAAGACCGCTCTTTGCGGTCTCTACCGAGTTGAGTAGGTGAATTGAGGGTTTGACTTGTTTTCATTTTTGTTTGTGATTGTTGCGTGAGTGTCCTAGATCATCTCTGTGCATTTGCGCCTTGTTCTTCACTCTCTTGACTTGACTTTCGTGTTCCCCCGAATCACGTCCTTTTGTTTTCGAGATGGACTCCTGGAGTGCATTTTATCCGGACTTTGCGGACACCTCGCTCGCTCCAGCTGGTCCACCTCCCTTTTATCAGGAGGATCCTCCTCCTACTTTTTCTGATTTTTGTACATATCCACCTCAGCCACAGTATCAGACTTCGGACTTCTATCCACCCCCACCCCCACCTGTGCACTATCCATCTCCACCTCCACATCCACCCGAGTTTGACCTGTTGGAGTCACCTCCCACGACCTCCATGAGTGCTGTCATGCACCTAATGCTAGAGCACATCAATTTGATGAAGGAAAATCTTGACACTTTGAGAGAATATCGGACTAGTGCTCTTTTCGTCGAGGATACAACTTTACTTGTGAAGAATCATGGGAGCTTGCAATCGCCCAAAACACAAAAAAATGAGAAAAATTTAAAAATCCAAAAAGATTTCGGGAGACACTTGGTTGATCACGATTTTGAGGAGAGAGTCCACTTGCCAGAACCCTGGACCACACATGCATTCACATCCAGTCCCACCTTTGACCCCGAGGATGCCGCTGTACAGACTGCTCTTGGCATGCCTCGTGTATATGCTGATTCCGACTCCCTCCCTTGTATGGAGGAAGTCCAAAAATTCAAAAAAATGTTATCTAAACCCGAAGTGGTGGCTACTATTCATGAGATTATCCGTGCCCCACTTCAGCAGGCCATGACCCAATTATCTGCTCCTCTCCATAAGAAGAGAAAGCGGAGGAGCAGATCTGAGCGTCACATTCTGACCATGGCCACTGCCCTCGCCATCACACACCGTCCCATTCCCAAGAGGAAGAACACAGCTACACCTTTCATTACTTGCACCATCTCTGACCATACTTGTGATCGCACTCTCCTAGACGGCGGTGCTTCGATTAGCATACTACCCTTCTCGCTGGTACAGTCTCTTCACTTAGGGCCTCTCAAGAAGACCAGGATGATCGTTCAGTTTGCTGATGGATCTATCAAGAGGCCGAAGGGTATCCTTGAAAACGCCGTCATCTCGATTCAGGGCACGAGCCACAATGTTGATTTTGTCGTGTTGCCCATGGAGAACTCCACAGGGGAGCATTCTCCAATCATCCTGGGACGACCATTCCTCGCCTCTGCGAGAGTCGTTATTGACTACGGATCAGGAGAGATTCGCTTCCGTCCTGCTGACGAGGGCGAAGCAGTGATCACCGCACCCACTGCTGACCAGAGACCCGCACCTGATGTGACCTCACCTATCTTGGCTGACCCCGAGGACTATGATCTATATGAGGATATCAGAGAGACTTTCTTTATGACCGACGATGAGACCCGAGAATTCCTCTCCAAGGAGGAAAGCTCGGAAAGCATAGACCTTGGTGTTTCCGCTTCCTGTGATGGGCGTTGTGTTGATGACATCCGCGGGATTTACACGATCGATACCATTGAGCGGAGGGCAGATATAGAGACTATACAGGACGGACATGCTTTGACTACTTCCACTGATGAGTCCGCTCCTGTCCATGTAGATACTGATGAGACTAAGGCCGAATTTGATTTGGTTGCTTTTCTTCAGAGATTCGGACCTTTTGATGAAAAAGATGATCCAGTTGAGATTATAGAGGACGAACAGAGTTCGACTACTTCCACCGATGAGTTCGTGCCTTTTGGTTTTGACCTGGATGACTCCTCGCAGGATGACTCTGAGTACACTACTTCCGATGATGATGAGTTTGTCCCATTTCACTTTGATACCAGCGAGACTCCCAAGGCCGGACCGAGTCACACTTCTTCCACTCACACGTCTGTGCCTTTACACCAGAGGACCACCAAGGGAGAACCTAGCCGTACTACTTCCATTGACCAGTTCGTCCCTTTCAGATTCGATGCCCCTGTGGATCTACTTTCTGTCGACCCTGATCGGATTCTGTCCACTGTGGACCCCGATGTCGACCTGCACCACACTAGATCTATTCCTCAGCGGTCTCGCAAGAAGGTTCGCTTTCTACCTTCTTGACCCTCTGTACATCCATCCTGTTGTACATTCGTGTTGTGTACCTCCGTCTCTCTTCCGTATTGCTCGTCCACCCATTCTTGTGTTTGCCTAGCTTAGGACGTACTTTGTCCTAAGTATAGGGGGGTGGACGAGCCGAGTGTTCTTTCATCGTTCTGTGTCATCGCTCCTGTCGTTGCCTATACTTAGGGCTTCTTTCACCCTAAGTATAGGGGGAGTGATGCGTACATCCTCACGATCTCTTCTTCCATCTTCATCTCTTTTCTTCTTTTCTTCTTTTCCTCTTCTATCTTCTTCATCTATCAAAAAGGTGCCGCCCTTGTAGACAGTTTTCCATACTTAGGACGTACTTTGTCCTAAGTATAGGGGGTGTGCACCCCAAGTATTTCCATTCTTTGATCCTCTCCATTGTCTCCTCTTCTTGTCTATACTTAGGGATATCTTACCCTAAGTATAGGGGGAGACAATCTGAGTACGATCTGTTCATTCCCACCCTTGACCCTCCCTGCTTTGTGTACAGTCTGCTATACTTAGGATTATTTGATCCTAAGTATAGGGGGGACGGTCAACTTCTCATTGATTCATTCATCCATTCTTTAGACTTGCCTATACTTAGTACGAGTTATGTCTTCTCTTTTCTCTCCGATCTATGAGGACATAGCTCAAGCTAAGTATAGGGGGGTCGTATATACTACGTATATACTTTAGCCATAACTCGTACTTTCGTATTTTCTTAATAAATATGGCTAACAATTCTTTAAAATTCATTAAAAATTCTTAATAAAAAGATGTGATTATTCCTCAAATTTTTTTTGTATTTACTGATTAATAAATCAGGTGAAAATGTTTTTTGCAAAATGTTTGAAAAATAGTTTGAAAATCTTTGTGAACATCTATTGAAAACTATTTTAAAAATATTTTGTTTCGTGTTTTCAACCTGTGTGGTTTGGAAAACTTCTTTTCTTTGTGTGAAATAAAAATGTTTGAAAAATGATTTGCAAATGGTTTGAAAAATGGTTGCAAAAATGTTTTGAAAAACCTATATATACTGTTTTGAACACCTTTGCAAAATGATTTTCAAATGTGTGTAAAATGTTTGTAAAAATTATTTTGGACTATAGTTTTCAAAAATTGTGTGTAAATTGTTTTCAAATAAATTTGAGGAATACACACATCACACCAAAATCCATCTTATATATATATATATCTATAAAAAATTGATCACTTGTAAATTCTTAAAATCCATTTCTTGTAAAAATAAGACGCACTCCCGTGTACATATTTTAACCTAGTTTTCAGCCAAAATCTTTTGTTTTTAAAAATTCCCAAAAACATTTGCAAAATTAAAATCCAAAAACATTTGAAAAATCTTTTTGAAAAAAAATACAAAAAAATGCATCTGCATATGCATGCATCATCTTTTCAAAAATCCATAAAAAGTTCAAAATCCTTGAAAATTGCATCACAAAAATATTTTCTGCATTGCATTGCATAGCATTAGCATTTTTCGGATTGAGTTTGATAGTTGAACAAGTCTAAGTAAAATCCAGAGATTGGAGCTTGATTGGACCTTATAATCTACCTAATAACAGGAACCTTATAGGAACTGGGTTTGAGGTACTTCAGGTCTAGTTGACTTAATTCTTTGAGGATCACGGGACTTGGTTCAATGGATTCTTGACTGCCTAAGTAGAGTATTTCGGAGCACACGCACGACTCTTGTTGATAATGACCTAACTTGGACACCTGCACCTTTCACATAGCTCTCCACGGATGAGGTGGTGAGGAGGCAGTTTCCTTTGGCTTGGGGTAGCATATGAGGGTAGTACTTCTAGGCGGAACCTCTCTTCTTCTTATAGTGAAGGAAGTGCACCTCAACTTGGTCTAGTGGTGAGGAAGTCTAAAGACAGAAGCCGTGGGTTGCAATAAAGCTTCAAAAGAGGGATAGTCTACTGGCTCAAGAGGAAAACTCCTTATGTAAATGCTGCTGTGAATAGTATTCAAAAAAAAAAAAAAAGTAAGTACAGGCATGTACAAAAATAAAAAGCCTGCAAAGTATGTAAAGTCAATAAGCAAGCTTGAGTTCCAAAGTCAAATATGTGAGCCTGCAGCAGGATGACTTGACTACACTGGTCTTGCATCCAAGGATAGGTAGCTACACTGGCTACCATCCATTCTTTTCTTCACCCCCTCTTCTTGAGCCGGTTGCACTTGAACTTAGAAGGGAATACCCCGCTTCTTGAGGAAAGAGTTGCTAGACCGAGGCATTAGAGTTACCAGGTTGGGGGAGGTTGTTTCTTTGTCACTTCTGAGGTGGGGAGCTACATATCACTTACACTGTACGAGTCAGAGTCATAGTCGTAAGAGTTTGCGTATGAATTGAGATATCTCTGACCTGGCTATTGAGGAGACTTGAGCAGAGTTTTGGGATTCTCAAGGACTGTTGGATTTCAAACTTGGTTCTCATTAAGGTTCCGACCGCACTAAAATTCCAAAGGTCCGACTTAAGCTCCAAACTTTGATTTTGCGAAGACAAGTTCAATAATTAAACTTAATCTAATTTTCTTCTTTTTCTTTTCTTTGTTTTTCTTTTCTGCACTTATTGCATAAGTGTTTGCTAGGGACTAGCAAAGGCAAGTATAGGGGGATGATGAATCTACGTTTCATCATCTTTATTCTATCATTTTGGCCTTAAAAACCCTAGTAAATACATGTAAATAGCATTAATTCATGCATTTTAGCATTCATGTATATGTATGTAAATATTGTATAAAATGCGGTTTTTAAAGCCAAAATAATAGAATAAAGAAAAGAAAAGAAAAAGAATAAAATATTGTAAATATTTTATGACCCAAAACCCCGAGACCTAGGCATCTTGATGAATAGGTCGACAAGGAATAAAGTAGGGGGAGATAAGGGCCAAAACACAGATAAAATACCTATACATTTTATTCATTCTTTATTCATTTTGGGACCTATTTTTGGTTCCACTTTTTATACATCAAATAAAGAAACTTTGTATATGAAAGTTGTAGATAAATTAATAAAGAAAAATACAAAATTGATTTCACAGAAAAATAATGTACAGATAAAAAGTTATGGTCTGAATAAAAATCCAGAATGCCAACTTCCCAGACCCGTATCTCACAAATAAAAACTCCAAATGCAGCGTACTCACCTTTAATTGTATATAGAAGAAAATAATCTAATTAATGGTGGTGGTTTCTCATTTGGCGGAGCTACGGTTTGAAAGTTGACTTTTGGACCCTCATTGTATACTTGTACATATTAAAATATTCAATTTATTATTTATTTATTATTTTTGTAATTTTATATTTTTATAATGTTGTAAATAATACTTGTAATAATTATATATATTAAAATCAGAACAAAACCATAATTAAAACTCAAATAAAAATACTTGTAGATATCATATACATAGGTATTTCACCTATACATATACATATACTTTTTATACTTATATTTTATTTAATAATACATCAATAAATTAAAATAAAAATATATTTGTGTCTATAAAAGTATTTTATAATTTTAGAAAATAAAAACCAAAATAAAATAAATTAAAAATACCTAGATAAAAATAGAATACTTAAATACATAGATATAGATACCTATAAGGGTATAAATGCAAAATTGTAAAAATATATATCATAAAAATAATTAAAAATCGGAATAAAATACTATAGAAAATAAGAAACTTTTTTTTATTTTATAACCTTAAATTAATTACGTCATTTGCTATTTTTAAATCATTTTATAAATCTTTTTCCCAGGGTTTTTCCTGGTTGGTCCACGTGGACCAACCAGGAGGGTCCGAGAGTTGACCGCGGGTCAACTCTCTGACCCGCCCCCTGTGGCCCTGTCAGAACGCCCATGTCCCTACTTTCGCCTATTTTTCTAGGTCGGCTCGTCCACCCTATGACCCCGCTTCCTTCATGAAAAATGTACCCTAAACATCCGTGATACCCGCCGACCTATTGGATCCTCCAAGATCTTCTCCCTCCACCCGTGATCGGCCCTCGAAGTTCGCCCCTTGGCCAACTTTTCAAAAAGAAACCCATCACCCCCATTCTCGCTTGAACCCTCTTTTGACCAATCCTACCCCTTCGACTTGTGCCCTGGACTGGCGTGTGTGACAAGCGTGCCTCCGGCCAAGTTCGCGGCGTTTGGAGAGGCCGAGGAGCGGCTCCACCCATCTCCGGCCAAGCTTGGCCGTGAGGTTTTATCTCTTGGCTTCTACAGCCAATCGAGGTCGTTTTCCTTCGTATTTCTTTCGTAGTTTAGTAGCTGTTAGTCTTAGGTTTCGCTTCATGCATTCAGTAGGTTGTTTCACCCATTAATCACCTCAAGTTTCGCGTCGAACACCTCGCCGGAGCTCTTGAGCTCCGGCGACCACCTCCACCATTCTTCACTCCGTTTACTCGCCAATAAAGGCCAAGTTTCCTGCCCATTTGCGCTGCCGTTCTCTACTCTTCTTTGCAGGGCTTGAAGGAGGCATCTGAGCCTCAAGGAGCACCAAGAATCAGCCCCAGGTCGCCTGGAGCTTCATCGAGCGCCGGAGGCCATTCGTAGGTCCTCGGCCCCATCTACGGCACCTAGGAGCATCACCACCGCTGCAGGAGCTGATTGAGGTCGTCGGGGAGGCGCCAGGTGCGCGAGAGCTCGAGCTTGGGCGAATCCAAACTCGCCCAGCTCGAGTTCTTCGCGTGTTCTTCCAGAGCCATCCGTAGCCGTTGGATCCTCCCCCGTTCTTCGTAAGGAGCAGCGCACGTTGGATCGTGCGCGTCCAGAGCCGTCCATCACTCGCCATCTTCTGATCTGGGCCGCACAGATGAAGGGGCATCGCGGGCTGTTAGCGCGACACGTGTCATAAGTGGAAGATCGAGCGCCGTTGGATGCGCCCCTGGCGTGGGTATTTTGTGATCTAACCCCGTCACTTTTGTCTTTATTTTATAAAACCGAAACTTGCATTTGCTTTTAAACATTTATGTAATATTTGCAAAACTTTCCTCGTTGTTTTTGAAAACTGCGTAGAAGTCCTTGCCAGGCGCGTGCACATCACGCGCGCCTTGGCGAATTTTGCTGAACCCCCTTGCGGCTTTGGATATTTGTGTTTGGTCCAGAGATTATTTAATTCAGTACAAATTTTGTGGAAAATTGCATGTTTGCCCCTGGAAGTTTTGAAAATTGCATATATACCCCTGCCAGGCCTTTGATTTTTGGATGCTTGTTGCATTTAATTGAAATATCATTTTAACTCCAAAAATTCCACAAAAATAGGGTTAAGCTACTGGATGCATATACTTTAACGCCCTATTGTTAGTTTTTAATTTTATTACTTTTAAATATTTATTAAAAATCAAAAACTCCTTTTTTGTGCACTGTCTACCTTAGAAAATACCAAAAAAATATTAAAACACCTCCAAAAATTCCAAAAAAATTACTTAGTGTCTATTTCATCCTACTTTAGTGTCAGTCCAAAAATCACTAAAAATTTCAAAAGAAAAACACTAAAAATTTAAAAACACTCAAAAACTTCAAAAAAATATATAAAATCATAGAAAAATCCAAAAAATACAAACTCAGTTTCTGTTTGTCTTTTATTTTGTTCTCTTTATTAGAAAAATAGTGTGAAAAATTTTGAGTGCTGTTTGCTATTTTTAAATTACAATTTATTCACAGCCAACCTTATTTCCACTGTTTTCCTTTATCTCAATATTTAAAAATATCAAAAACACCTTGAAAAAGCCCCAAAAATCACATAAACAGTAAAAAAACCTTAAAAATACCAAAAACATTTTTTTTCTGAATTTTTGAGTATTTTTGTGCATTTTTATAAATATTCTACCTTGCCTTTTATTATATTGCCTTTACTTTCCAATATTGAAAAAGAAAATAAAAAAAAAATATAAAATATAAAATATAAAAATCAGAAAATCAAAAATCAAATACAAAATTAAAAATCAAATAAAAAAAATTAAAAATTAAAAACCCACAAAAATAATAGTTGCTTGCTTGCTTAGTGTAGACACATCACACACTCACACACTTTGGCATTCAATTGCTTGAGCTACACTGTTTGCTCCCTGTGTTCGAACTCTCTGCATACTTGCCCTTTACATCATTTGTGCAGAGTTAAAAATAAATTTTAACTCCACATTGTTTCTAATTTATTGATCTTAGTGTGGGTTAATTGTTGATCAAACGCGGATTTCATTTGAGGGTCGCAACAGCGACGGTTATCTCCGCCTTGTGTGAGATACCAAATTTAGACCCTCGTGAGATCCGTGTAAATCAAGGCCTTGATGCAAAAATCATTCTTACTAATGTTTTGTGGCTAACCAACTTATTCAAGGGTGAAAATGATGGAATACATATGTAGATATATTTGTTAAGCATATTCTTATTAATTATAAACAATACTGATGTGTATAATTATAAACAATTCTACAACTATGGTTACATACATATACACAGAAAAAATAACATTAGCATGGAGTAGTCTACTTTCCAAACTTCTCCTCAAGAGGATAGACGGGAGCAATTTAGGTAATATTCAATATGGATCTAACTTTCTATGCACTCATGGGATGTGGATAAAAATGTATCTATTTTAAGATACAAGCGGATAAATTTGTAAAATTTAATTAAAACTACGCTTTTATATTAGAATGGATACACAAACACAAACTAATATTTGCACATATCAAAAATGATATTAACATGTATACGATAAGAATTTTAAAATCTATATAAAATAAATACTATAACATATCAGATATAAATATACACCTTATCCTTAGTCATCTATCAATATTCCAACAGCAGGAGCGACCGTATAAATACACAAGTTTTTCAGACACCCAGATGCAAAAAAGCCCATGAAAAAACGGACAAGTTTTACCCGAAAAAAACGTGCCTCCCGAAGCAAACACGCGCCCAGGGTGAAACGCTAATTTACCCATATCGATTTCCCTCCGCCCAATGCCTCCCAAAGCTGCCTTAGCCAATAGGAGACAGAGATAGATAGATAGATATAGAGAGAGAAAGCGCGCGCTCTACGTTGAGCTCACAGCCAAAGTAGACTTCACGCGGCGACCAATATCTCTCTCTCTAGAATTTAGAAAAAACGGGAGCTCGAAGAGAGAGAGAGACGTAACTCTCCTTCTCTCCTCCCCCTCCCCTTCCTCTCTCAACCACCACCGACGCCGAGGGCGATTTCTAGGGTTTCCCGATCGGAGATCGTGGTGCAACCGGCGCCGAGATCTCAGCGAATCCGGCGCTCTCGACTCGCGCGGGAGGATGCACAGGCCGAGTCGGTTCGTGGCGGAGCCCGGCGCCGTGGTGGAGAAACGCGGGCTCGGCCCGGCGGAGCTCCAGGAGATGGCGCCGGAACCCAAGCGTCAGAAGGTCCCCGCCCTCGCGAGGTATCGCTGGCTTTTGATTCTGTGACCAGTGTCGTTCTCGATTCGATCTAGTGTGGTCTGTGTTAGTTAATTGTTTTGCTTGGAGTTCGTTTGGCGAGTGGAGTGGCGATTGGGAGAGGATTTGGGTGGGGGGTTGCCCTGAGGTATTTGCGGGAAGGAGGAATCTTGGGCGGTTCAGGCGTGGTCGTATGCAAATGCTTGTCTTACACGAGTTATACGGATGTGCATGCTGAATTTGAAGCCGGTGTGAGGAGCATGGTGATGTTTCCAGTAGGGCGAGCATGTTGGGAGTTGGAGGAGGGGTAATTACGGCACTGGGTGATGGAGTGTGAATTTGTGGGGGAACATTGAAATCCGGAGTGTTATGGGCAAAGACTTGACGGCTTTATGCATATTGGTGTTGGCAAGAGCTCAGCTCTGCGATTTTGGTTGGTATTCTCCTAGATCTAGAAGGGCTTCAAGAGAGCTGCGGTTTGAGATTTATTGGGCTTTGCTTTTCAGGGCATGTTTTCAAACCCTTTGATTAAGCTGGTTATGCAAACTATTGTGTAACAGCAGCTTTTGTCGAGATATTTCGGATTTTGAGCAGAACATACTAGTCGGACTCTTGAACCTGCCTACATCCAAGTGGGCCTCGGATCTTTAATAGTGAAGCAACGTACTTGAAAATGGTCGTTTGAAATCAAGAAGTTAGTGGGGGAAGATGACTAATCTCTCGAGAATCTGAAGTCCACACGTGTATTTAGTCATGAAGATTCAGTAGGTATAAGCACTCCACCCGCAATTAGACCTTCTGGATATTTCTGCAGGGGATACGATACAGCAACCAACTAGGCAGGATTTCTCCGTAAATTCAAGTAAACTAAAGAGTAACATTCTGGTCGAACCTGTCGGAAATATTAGCACTGGTGTATCGTGGAAAAGTTTTGGGAATCGGCCCAGTTCACAATCAGATTGGCATGCCATGCGCATTGATTTCCTAGTTGCTGAAATGTTGTCTTGTTATTCATCCAATTGGTTAATTTATAAGAGGATATGTAATTAACTGTACTTCTGCAATACTCTCATTTGTTGATCATTTCAATATGCTGATCATATGGCACCTGGTCTGCTGATTGAATAACCACTTATAAGATAAAAAGATTTTTCATATGTTTTAAAACGTGCATTGACTATTCGATGTTCTAATTGGTATAACATAGTAAGTAGTGAACATTTTCATCTTTCAAAACTGTTATTCCATTTTTGTACTTAGTCTCTTTCTAATCCCTTTGAGATGAATGTTCTTGAAATTTAAATTGTTTGTTCAGTAAATACTATCCCTAACCTCTTCAACATGTGCTACTTTTACTGTTACTTACTGATGGCTTTAAGGATGGACATACAAGTTGGTGGGAATGGAGTTTGCAGCTGGTTGAAATTGCAAAGGGCATGCGGAAAAACAGTAGACATCAAGAAACCTATAAAGTGATCCTAAAAAACAGCTCAACAATTGTAATGCTGTCTAGAGTTGAGGCAAATCGAGAAGTAGGATGGTTCTTCGGGAATTTGTAGCTTGTCTATTGCTACAAGGAATGTAACTATCCTAGAGATCAGGGTTTAGATTGTCTATCGGCAGTGGGCTCTCATGTTGTGGCTGGCAAAGGCAGTCTCTTTCCATTTCTTATTGATTGAAATTCACTATCTCGTGTTGATATATTGAGGTGCTACAATGTAACATCTCAATTAGGTAACTATTATCAGGGAAAACTGGCCTGGACAACTTATTGGGCTCAGGATCAATTGGATCCATTGATAACCATCCAAAATATTTAAGCCCACATTGTCAAGTAGTATGCCACCATTCTTATAACTCTCGACCTTCGTAAATTCTAGATATGTGATTACATTTTGAGGGTGTTACAACCTCAACCACTTATATTTACAACGTCCTCATTGCAATATGAGCCATCACTTTGAATAACAATGCTGGATGCATGCTTCAGGTTTTAGGTCTCTTCGGGTAGTCCTTTCCAGTATTAGAGGGAACCTGATACGATATCATTCGGGGAAAAATGATTCTGAAAACTTGCTTAATCTCAATTTATCGAATAGTAATCCCCTACTCTTATAACCCACTGTCAAACTTCACAAGCTTTAGATGTGTGACTATGTTTGGGGGCATTGCATACAATAACCATGATTGCAGAATTTTGCATTCAGGTTATTGTTCTTTTCGGCCTTACTAATGCCCAAACTATAATTCTGTGCACCAACCTGCAAAATGTTGGGTAATTGTGTTTACATGGAGTAGTTATCCAGGGGTTGTAGTGTAATCAGACAGTTCTGTAAGAGCATAAATATAAATATGTTTGACATTATATGAGTCAACTTCCGACGTCTTTTTTCATTGTAGAACATTCAGTTTAAAAGGGACATGCCATTTGAGGGGCAAGATTTATGTTTTCTATACAAATAATGTTCATCATATTCATTATACAATTACTTCAAGAAATCATGCATTCCTAGCTTTTTTGCATAGTTGCTTACTTCTTAACTTTTTGCTGCAGTGTAATTATAGAAGCTCTCAAGCTTGATAGCCTTCAAAAGCTATGTTCTTCTATTGAGCCCATTCTTCGCAGAGTGGTATGATACTTCTTTGGTGCTTTTTCTTGTCTTTTGTAGGAAGTCATAATGCAGTTCATATTACCAAATAATTTTAATTAGGAGCATCAGCACAAATATCTTCGAACTTCTATATTTGATTGTCTGATACTACTATAGTTTTTTAAAGCTATATGGTATGTTTGATGGATTTATCATAGCCCATAATATCTGGGGTCCATTTTCTGAATCATGTTAGGTAGGTTTTAGATTCTAGCCTTGAATTGTCTGTAAGCATTAAGCAAAAATCATACTTGGTCTCATACTTTATAATTGGTTTTTTGTAAGCACCACATCTTTTGTTATATTAATTCTCGGTTGGTCATGTAGAATCCATGTTTAGCGTTTACATAAGAGGGTTTTTTAGCTTTGCATTCTTTGATTTTTTTATTGTACTTTATTTTTTTGCACATCTTGTGCTTTTACCTTTGGCCATGTTTGGGATTTATTTAGATTGTATGTTTGGGGTGCAAAGCTTGCCTTTTTAACTTATTGCATTTGCATGCTGTGGGATATGGGTCAGGAGTTTTAGTTCTTTTCCTTCTTTTAACCTGATGTCTATTTTCTTTCTGACCGCTTGTGGTTTTTCTTTGTTCAGGTTAGTGAAGAGGTGGAGCGTGCTTTGGCAAAGTTGGGTCCAGCTAGAATTGCAGGAAGGTGAGGACATCTGGTACTCTAAAACTTGCAAGTTTAGCCATTTGATTTCTCAAACCATACCCCTGCAATCAACTTTCCTGAGGCCCTTCGCTTAAGGAAAGATGCCAAATCGCTCCGCAGTCTCAACTGACCAACCATCGCAATAATTTTTGTTTAAAAGATCAACAAAAAGGATATTCACAATCTTAAATATCTTATAATCTGCTATTTTAATTCATGACTCAATGAAATCATTTGAGAGCCTTCAAATTCTTGAGGATAAGGGACATGTGATGGTCAACCATCTTTCCAGAGCTATGTGACATCAATGTGGCCATGTATAGGGGTGTAAACGGACCGAACCTAAGCGAATATATATTTTTTAGGTTCGGTTCGTTTATTTAATCGAGCCTAGACTTGTGTTTAAGTTCGGTTTGTTTATTTCGAACCAAATCTAAATCGAACCTCTTTTTAATCGAATCGAACTTAAGCGAATATCGAACTTGAGAATTCTCTAAGGAGAAGGAGTGAAAAGAAAAAACTGAAAATATATATATGCGTCTATAATTAGAATAAACATTCATTCATTTTTTTTATCTAAGTCCATCTTTTGAAAAAAATTAGATTTACAAAGATTCGTCTCTTTGAAAAAAGTAGTCTTTGAGAATAAGAAAGGTGGCCTCCCAAGATAGGACTCACCCCTGTGTAATTATATATATATATATATATATATATATATATATATAAAATAAAAGATAGGTATTACATCAATTTACATATGCCATAAACTACAGAGTGCCCTACAATGTTCAATAACATTCATGGTATAGAAAAATTGCCCCCCAAAGACAACTTTGTTCCTAGCATACCAAATCGACCATACTAAAGCAAATAGGTACGCACCTAATTATAATATATTTTTATATCCATTTAGACGAGGATAAGAAATAATGTGAGGATATGCGATGAGTAGGGTTTATACTTGTTCTGTTGATTTGAGAATAAAGAAGGAAAAATATAGACACATAGATGATGGATGTTGTTTTACAATGTGACTTTATTTTGTGATAGTTTATACTGAGGTAAAACCTACTTATCCCGTAAATATTCACTTATTTCTAGACAAATTTCACTTATCTTGGGACAAAACCCACTTATATCAAAATAAGGTCTACATATGCGGATAAGGATTTGTAAATATGTATATATATGTGTGCGTGTTTATCGAGCGTTTAACGAATCGAACCTGAGCGAGTCTATGATTTTTAGGTTGTTAGTTTATTTAATCAAGTTTAAACTTATGTTAAGGTTCGGTTCATTTATTTCCGAACCGAATTTGAATCGAACTTTTAGCGAGCCGAACCTGAGCGAATATCGAACTTGAGAAAATTTTGACACTCCTACCCATGTATGCTAGGTACAGAGGCTTGGCATGGGGAGTCCAAAGACAGTTATGGGGTAGTATGTGTGTATTATATTTATGCATGGTAAAATAAAATTATTCAGAATATCTTTATTTCATTTGATAGGTCAATTGATTCTATAGATTGAGAAGCTGATAGGTCTACATACTCCATGCACGCTTATTTTGGATTGCCATTTAAGCCTCTCATCATATCCAACCATATCACGACCTCCCTATTGCCATATGCTCACACCCTTAATCCTCCCGGGAAAGTATTTGGCACGTGCAATGTAACATTGGATCTACTCGCAGTGGTGGACCTTAATAAAGTGATCTGCAATCAGTAGCTGATTTCCTTTAAATTTGGTAAACATGATAGTACATTCTTTTCATCAAATTTTGTTCAATATCTATCCCTGCCTACCATGCTACCTGCTTTTCTCTTCATCTAAGGTTTAGTCTGTGCCAATTTTTTCACGTAAGTTTTTTTATTAAATTATTTAAGATGTGAACCTATGACAGATAATAGTCAGTGGTGTCATTGAGTTCTCTTTTGGGCACAGGTCATCTCCGAAACGATTAGAAGGTCCAGATGGAAGGAACCTGCAACTTCAATTTAGAACAAGCATATCTCTATCTTTATTTACTGGAGGCAAAGTTGAAGGAGAGCAAGGGGCCGCAATTCATGTTGTATTATTAGATGCAAATTCAGGGCACGTGGTGACATCTGGACCTGAAGCTTCTGCAAAGTTGGATGTGGTAGTCCTTGAGGGTGATTTCAACAACGAAGATGACGAAAGCTGGACAGAGGAAGAATTTGAAAGTCATGTTGTGAAGGAGAGAGAAGGAAAGCGGCCTCTTCTGACTGGAGAGTTACAGGTAACCTTAAAGGAAGGTGTTGGGACTCTTGGAGATCTAACTTTCACGGACAATTCCAGCTGGATAAGAAGCCGGAAGTTTCGATTAGGGCTGAAAGTTGCTTCTGGATTTTGTGAAGGTGTACGTATCCGGGAAGCAAAAACAGAAGCTTTCACTGTTAAGGATCACAGGGGTGAATGTAAGTCTGCTTCATATTGCATTTTTAAGTTTTTATATTTCCCATGGGTTTTCTTCTCCATGGTCCTTGCTAAATCTTCTTCAAATTTGCTCAGTGTATAAAAAGCATTATCCGCCTTCATTATCTGATGAGGTTTGGAGGTTGGAAAAGATTGGGAAGGATGGTTCATTTCATAAAAAGCTGACCAAAGCCGGAATAAAAACTGTCGAGGATTTCCTTAAGCTGGTTGTCAAGGATCAGCAGAAGCTGAGAACTGTGAGATTTGGCATACCATATTGAATTGTAGTTCTGCTCGTTTTTTTGAAAGGATACTATGCCGGGGCAGCAATAGGCTGTCCATCTGCACTTATAATTCATCCCTCATATCTGACAGGGTTCAAATAGTACAATTCCACAGCCCTTTTGTTTATTTGCTTTTTTGATTCTTTATTTGCCATGAACTGAATTTTCTGACACCTTATTCTCTTAGATTCTCGGAAGTAGCATGTCAAATAAGATGTGGGAGGTTCTAGTCGAGCATGCGAAGACATGTGTTCTACGGGGAAAACTTTATATATATTATTCCAATGAAGCACGTAATGTTGGTGTCATCTTCAACGATATCTATGAATTCAGAGGTCTGATCGCAAATGAGCAGTACTATGCAGCTGAAACACTTCCAGACAATCAAAAGGTTTTTCGTCAAGATATCTCGATCTTATGCATTTTGTAATCCAGTATTCTTCATTCCTCATTTCTGTTCCTGGATATCTTGTATTTCAATAGACCTTTTAAAGCCAAGTTTTTAACCTTCGTTTGCTTTAACTTGCTAAATCGCTTGTATTGATTATTCACGAGGCGGATTTATCCCTTTTATGTGCGTTTGCTAATTGCTGCACCTTAAAAATATTGCAAATGCAATTTTGCTTTCTAGTATATGTTTCAGCACGTTTTAAGAGTTTTCTTGTCTTTTGTATAAAACAAAAAGACATGCATATGAACGTACATACAGCTACAAACAAATGTAAATAGTTTGTACATGCATTTTTTTGGGCAAAGGATCATATAAGAAGAGTTCTCTTTGCCTATTGCCTGTGAGTATCATTGAAGTGGTAACCTTTTTTTTGAAAAGCCAAGTGGTCACCTCTTTGCTGGGTAGCCTCTATTTTTATGTCATAATCTCGGCTTTTTAGCTCTTTTTGTTTCAATTTCTTAGGTATTTGTGGATTCCTTGGTTAAGAAGGCCTATGACAACTGGGCACACGTTGTAGAGTACGACGGAAAGGCACTTTTTGACTCTAGTGAAAGTGAAGCAACTGCTTCTGGCAATGAAGATTCTGTGAATCCAACAAACTATACCTCCTTCAATCAGCAACTTCAGCTGCCTCGTTTGATGAGTTCATCGTTAGTTCCACCCCATGGTGGTACTGTGAATACGGATTTTATTTCTGGAGGTACCTTCTCTCGTACTAATCTTATCAACTTAAGGAAAAAAGAGCAACGGATACTAAACTTCGTCAAAAAGTGCATTGATATATCGCTTTGGAGTGCTAGTAACTTTATCTATGCTCAAGTGCAAAGTGTATTTCCTTTTTTCCACTTTCTCAACATAGTTAAATCACTATGTCCTCAATTATATGCATTCAGGCTGGTTCTTTTTGCCATAATTCAGGGAAGATGTTAATTTGGCCAACCGGAGATACCTTTTTCTTGTTCAAGAATCAAATCCATTATTTTCTGCGGTTCCAAAATCATCTCTTCTTCATGATAATATCTAAAACAAATTATCACTTTTTTTATCTTTGCCTTTCCAAAATCTTCGCATGATTACATTTTCTTCTTCTTCTGAAAAGCCTTTTGCATTATAACATCTAAAACCATGGTGAGGTTGGGAGGATGTATAAAGTTTTAGCTCATATCCCAAACAACCATACTAAGATTTGATGGATTTATTCATCTTCGATATAGAACTGCAATGGAAGAATAGAAGCACATTTCTTTCTTTCTATATATGACACGGCCTATTTCCCGTCTTTGCCATGGTGTTTATGAAGCATATGTCATTGAAGGATCTCAGCCATTAACTAACTAAGTTACCTACCAAATAATTGAACCCTTCACTTTGACAAAGAGTGAGCCTGGTGATAGTGAGTACTAACCTAGTAGCCAACCTTACCCTGCAAGAAGCGGCATGTGCTAGAAGCAAGGAAGCGTGATCACTATCATCTCACAATAGGAAAGATCCTTCATTTCTGGATTTCTAATTCGTCTTCCGGTCAACTGTCCACCCAACCAACATGCAAAAAAACACAGTGGAATCACGAAACACACACAACTAGTGCACTTCTTTTTGCCCACAAGGAAAGAAAGTTTCTTTTCTTTCCTTCACAACTAGTGTATAATCCGATTCTATTATGAAAAAGGTGAAGGATTTTTCCCTTCAAGGGTCAGAGGAGGCTTCTAGGGGAAAAGAACCTGGTGTTGTTGATGGTCTTACCACAACATTTATCTGAGGGTAAATTGGTTAGTCGTGATGTGATCCATATTTGGGTCTAGGTTACTCCCGTCTCATTTTTTTAAAGGGATTTTTACACCCATAACCCTGAGTAATTTCACAATTACAATCATAACCCTGTATAATCGTGAATTACACACATGACCCTGAATAGTAGCTAACTCTTACACCCATAGGCCCGTGTTAACTTCCATCCGATTTCCCGTTAAGTATGACGGTATCCGTCAAGTATTTTGCAATTATATCCTTTAAGTTCACAGTATTTATGAAGGAGACCACTCCTCTTCCTTCTCTGGCTAGACCCCTCCCCCTCACTGCTGTTAGCAATGTGAGTCCGGGGCGAACCATTCATGCAATAAATGTTATTGTAATAAATGATTTATCAATAAAAGTTATTGATTGTTTTTCACTCCCTTTTTTGAGAATGAATGAATGAATGCAATATAAGGTGCCTCTGTACAATAAGGGTTATGTACCAAGGCCAACTTAATAATCATACAACTGTTGATTCGTTAATTGAATCATAAAGGCTGATGCTTGAATGAATATCTAAGGAGTTAGATAGAGGACTCATCAAGAATCATCAAATGATTGTTAAGTTATGGTAGTTTCAAATTATTTTTGCGGTGTCCGATTACGTCACGGTTTTTTCGAAGACACGAACGAACTACGAGGCGATTAATTTTTGATCGATTGATCCAAATAGATTTTAATCTATGATCTCCGGATTGATTTAGATCATTTAATATCGATCAATAGTTTTATCGTATCAAATGGACCGTAATCAAGTCGGGTTTCAAATCCGAGTGATTAGGATCCAGGTGCCACAGTAAATGATATTGTCGAAGTCAATAGGGGTACACGTGATAAAAACTGAAGAACTTATACCTATGTTCCAAATTACGTATTCGCTTAAGTAAGCTAGTGCTTGATCAATTAGACTCCAAGTATTCAAGCATTGCCATCGAATCACAATACCATGTTACTGCTTTAAATGAAATGCCATTTAATAATTGGATGAATAGCATACTAGTAGCCTACTTGCAAGCATTCCTTCTCGGTCGCAAACTGAAGCATCTTGCGGTTTAGACCTTCCTCAATTTCTCATTAATTTTCAAAACTTTTCTTGGTGCAGATGCAGCCGGATACGAAGATCAAGTCGCGGGATACACGGCTGCGCAGAATGCACACGCACATTTCACTGGCACATCATATGTTCAGAACCACTTCTTCGCCGACCACCAATCGCAGCTCTCGAGAAGCGACAGCACAGGGCTGGCACTAGGTCCTCCTCAGCAAACCAACCTAGAATTCCAGCCCCTGCCCTCTCCCATGCTGCCGTCCGGCTTCCATCCTTACGACGAGTTCTTCACGGAAGAGGAGATCCGAACGAGAAGCCACGAGATGCTGGAGAACGACGACATGCAGCATCTGCTCCGCATGTTTTCCACGGGAGGACCATCCACCAATCTCGGCGACGACGGCTATTCTTACCCGTCCTACATGCCTACACCGTTCAACGAGGATCGCCAGCGGTCGGGGAAAGCGGTTGTTGGTTGGCTCAAGATCAAGGCAGCAATGAGGTGGGGTATATTCATACGTAAAAAAGCCGCCGAGAAGAGGAGGGCCCAATTGGTTGAGATAGATGATGACTAACAGGTCCGCCAAAGGCCGCCGACCTGTGGGCTGGTTCTGGGAGTTGGGTTTTCGCGGATCTAGTGTACAGCTTAGTTTCCGCTATGTAACTCTCACCGATGCATCGGTAGATTACGTTCGCCGCGACCAGTTCTCGTGTACACATGTTGTGTAGCCCGAGGGGGATCAAAGCTTTGCGTTGTGCTGTCTACGACCTCTGTAACTTTACGATATCGTCATCTCGATATCTAGGGAAGAATGCATGTATTAAAAGACTGGCAGTTTGCACCTCAACTGAGGATGGTTGAATTCTCAAATTTTTGTTCAGCATATAATACTTGTAGAGCTTAAGGTTCAATGTACAATGGCAGGTCTTTATGGTCATATCTTGGCCGTGAAAGTCTTGTTAATAAAAATCTATGTTTATATGTATGGAAGTTTTGTGAATTTGTTTAGATGCATAGTGCATACTAACTTAATCCATTAGCAAAGTATAATTCAATGTAATCATCTCATAGTATTAATACATATTGAGGAACGATGTGTAGTTATTAAATATAGCCAGAAATGTGTATTCACTTATTTAAAATAAAGTACAAATGATCGGAAATGGATATTGTTTATGTCAAACTACGGGGGCTTGTAATTTGGATTAGTTATTTTAAATAAGGGTTCAATGGGGTTGCCCCTAGGGCCTCAGGGAGCAGCCAACGTAGCTGCCTTTGTACTTATTTTTTTTCGTATTTTTTATTTATTTTGAAAATACCAATATGTATATTCATCTATATATCCCTCCAATATCCTATTCGAATTTCGTCCATATGTCCTCCATCTAGAACAAGTCGATTACATCAATATTTAGACCATTTAAATTAAATGTTCTAGATGGAGGGCAAATGAGTCTGTCTCTGACGAATTCGAATGTCATATTGGAGGGATATATATAGATGGATATACATGGTGATATCCTTCAAAAAAAATAAAAAAATTGTGAAAAAATGGGACTGGGTAGCCATGTTGATTGCCCCCAAGGGACATCCCCGTTTTATCCTTTAAATAATCTCAAATAAAAAGTGCTTGATAACCAAAAAAATTGATGCACAATATGTTCCTTTTGCATTGCTTCAAGAGTAGACATGGCCAAAGTGCGGGCCGGGTCGGGCCATGGGCCGAGCCGAACGGGCTGAGGTCCTAAAATCCCATGTCCAAGGCCCGACCCGATCCACTGGCCATACTTGAAGGCCCAAGCCCGGCCCATGGACCGAATGTAAAGCATTTTTTTAATTTTTAATCAAATTTGTGGAGATAATTAAGTTTTTTTTAGCATCATCTAACCTTTCTAAATCCAAGTAACCATAATGTGTTACTTTGCATGTAAACTATAAAATAAGATGTAATAATGATAATTTAAAACAAAAACTTGAAGTACATTATATTAAATGTATCTAAAATATAATTTTTAAACATATATATATCTCTCTCTCTCTGTGTGTGTGGGCCAGGCCGGGTTTTATGACACATGCCCACGACCCGCCCAATTGACGGGCGAGCCAAAGACCAGGCCGGGCCGGCCCATTCCTGAAATCTCTTGGCCCAAGCCCGACCCATGAGCAGGCTGGGCGCTTATTTTTGAAATGTTATTAAAAAGTATTCAATCTTATTTTTTTTTCAGAATTTATGACTCGTTTGTTCCGAACAGTATTTTTGAAAATCGGATTGGACTGGCTGGTTGGACTACTGAACCGGGCGTGGACCGGTCCGGTTGGTTCAGTCTGAATGTCAAATTTTCGATCCAATCACCGGTTTAGTTGGTTTTTTCAGACCTGATTTAATCCGATCAATCGAGATTTAACTACAATTATTTTGAATTTATTCAAAATAAATATCATTGTTGAGAGTTGAACTCATGCCTTTCAACAACCCACAACATACCTCTAACCAACTACACCACCACAAGTTCTTGTACTAATTGGAATTTAAGTATAATTTAAATTAACGTCCTTCTATTTGAGTATATTATTTAAATATTATATATATTCATAGGTATAACATTTAATGTTGCATATTAAAAATATATTTTACGTATGCTATAAGATATATACATTGAGAAAAGGGAGTATGCACCCTGGTGCATGTAATTTTACATGCACCGGGGCTTATATCTCCCATATTTTTTATTTTTTGGGAAAATATCACCGTATATATTCATCTATATATCCCTCCAATATGTCACTTGAATTTCGTCAGAAACAGAGACTCCTATGCCCTCCATCTAGAATAGATAATTTTAACGGTCTTAGAATTGCTGTAATCGACCTCTTATAGATGGAGGGTATAGGAGTCTCTGTTTCTGACGAAATTCGAATGGCATATTGGAGGGATATATAGATGAATATATACGGTGATATTTTCTCAAAAAATAAAAAATGTGGGAGATATAAGTCCCAGTGCATGTAAAATTACATGCACCAGGGTGCATACTCCCCATACTCATATACATTAGTTATGCCCTTTATATCTATTTCACTATATTTGAGTATTTATTTTATACATGTTTTAATCTATTTCAATTCGAGTAGTCGGTTCAAACACCTCTTTCCCAACGGTTCACTTCAACCAGGTTTTTAAGAATGAAGACATCATCATCCGATTGAACCGGTTCGATTCCATGTTTCAACGCGACCTGATCTCTTTAGTAAGGTTTCCGATTTAATCTCCGGTTCGATTTCAAAAACATTGATTCTGAGTAATCAACGGTTCAACCCCTACATTCATGGATTAAAGTTAGCTTTATGAATCTCACATTTTCTTTGTTATAATTTATTTTAACTACCTTCAAAAAATAGATAATTACTTATTATAATCGTAAAATTAATCAATATAACACAAACAATATGATATTACACTACACTTACCATTCCAACCATCCCAACCATCTAATCAGCAACCTTTTCACGGAAGGGTTACCTATTTGTCTAACCCTTCGATAAGAGATTACTCCATCCCAACCCAACCTTGTTAGTGGAGTGGAGTATTGGGTTGGGCCTAGCCTAATCCAGGAAAACCAGGCCCGTGCCTGATTTTCTTGGGTCTAGGGTTGGGCCACGATCTGATTTTTTTGGATTAATTGAAGGTTCATGCCCGACCCAAGGCCCACTGGGTTGGGCCCAGGTTCGGGCGGGGCTTGACCCTCCCCCTTTATCATTTTCATTGAATCTAATCTTTTGAACGAGTTCTAATATCTGAGCCCCCAAAACAAATCGGCTTTTTGGATTGTCCATCGGGGCGGAAAGGTAAATTCATGATACACAATGGATCATCGGTTGCATATTTGACACGAATACCTTAAAACATCTTTCTCAAGTAAGCAGAAAGGTAATTCATGTTGAATAAACAATTGAGTTAGGTCTTCCCGACTCCTGTCCTGCTCAAATTTCCAATTTCAAAGCATTGTAGTTGCATTTTCAGATGTTGAAAAATGTAGGAGTTGTTGACCTGTATTTTTTCTTTTTCTGTATATGCAATATTGATGAATATCTGATTAATCATATTATTTTTTATTTATCATCCTCCTTGATTAAACAACTCAATAAAATCTTCATTAATTCCACATTATTAACATCTGACCATCTCCATATATTAACCTTAATTATTGTATAAAAATTAAAACCTTTTATTTTCCTTATTTTATTAAATTCCTCAAAAATTAGAGTAATTATTGTATATATTTATTTTGGACCTTAAGAGAAATTAAAAATATAAAAAAATCAACAAAACAATCAAAAGCATTATTTTTATCTATTAAAAATATCTCAAAAATATTTCCTTGTACATGTGAGATCATTTGACTTTTTGTCCAATACGAAACTTATAGATCTCATCGAGATCTACAACTTTCATGTTTTGACTTTTTTCTAATTTTGATTCCTTTTATTTATTTTTGAATTTCTAATATTTTTCTCTTTTTCAATAATCTGATTAGGCCACGTGGCACCCTCTAGGCCACCTACGTGGCCCCTTCTCTTCACACCACCTGATCCCCCTCCTGGACGTCCATCTCCTCTGCTATGCCTCATCTGGACCGCACCTTCTCGCTCACCCCTCAACCCTTGGATCTGCCCTCCAGATTTGATCTTCACCACTCCTTTCCGCCGCCATCTCAAGTATTGGATGGCACCGCATCCAATGGACACAACTCCCACACGTCGCCCCTTCGCTCCTCACCATTGGATGATGCCCCCGATCCCATCAAAACCATTCCTTCGCGCGTAACCCTCCACCTTTGCATCAGATCGGATGATCTGATCCTAACCAATCATCTGTGCCCAAACCTCGATCGTTGGATCGCAAGATCCAATGGACCCACATGCGTCTTCCTCCTTTAAACGTCCCCCTTCTCAAGCGTTACACAACAACGAACCCCTCACCCCCTTCCTATTTTGGAGGCCACCTCAACCTCTCTCTCCACTCGCTAACAACCCTCCCACATAACCCTCTCTCCTCCGACTTTCGTGCATACCATTACTACCTCAGCCACCGCACCACCCTCTCTTTCCGGCCATTACAAAATCACCTCTTCCCATGTAACGGACAGAACTCCATCACCTATAAAGCCTCCATCTCCGCCCTGCTTCCTCCTCGTCCACCAATCCACGAGCCATGACCCAGCTCCCCCCAACCTCTCTGTGACAGTGAGAGGCCGGTTTAGGGATGAGCGACGAGGACCGGAACCCAAAGTGTGAACCATGGCTCCAGCCATATAGCAGCCTCTCCCTGAGGTTGCTTAAGCATTGAGGCCTGACTGTCCTCATCGAGCGATGACCAGAGCTTCGCAAGAAACTCAACCCAAGCTCTTCCTCCACCGGATACCATCTCCGACCAGGTAAGATCCTCTGCCTCTTTTTCCTTTGGATTCAACGATTTTTCCTGTTACGCATACACTCCCTCCCTCTAATCAGATATGTCGTTCATCTTCGTCACACAACCACCTTCCTTGCCAACCCCTTCATTAACCATTTCCCTTCTACAGAACCCTAATCACCTCCGCCCCATTTCATCCATGGTCCGCTGGAGGTGAACCTTTGGTCCTCTGCTCCTTCACCCCAAATGGGATCTCCACTTCACTCACAACCAAGGTTTTTGAAACCGAATCGGACACCGAACCGGAAACCTTGCTGAAATGGTCGGATCGGGTTGAACCATGTAATCAAACCGGTTCAACCAGATGATGACTTCATCATTATTTAAAACCGGATTAAACCAGACCGATGAAAAAAAGTGGTTGAACCAGCTAATCAAACCGAAATGAAATAATATGTATATATATAATATACACTTAATATACTTGAGATATATATAAAATACATAGATAATGTATATATTTCACACTATACATAAAGTATTTTTCTTATACACCATCAAATGTCAAACATATCATATATATATTATTTAGACTAGATGCTCTATAACATGATGATAGTTTAATTATATTTAAAACCCAACACATGCAAAAAGTTGTGTTAGTGTAGTTGGTTGGAAGTGTGAAATAGGTAACCAAAGGTCATGGGTTCAACTCCCACTACCAACAAAATTTTTAAATAATTTAAAAATTAAATGTGGTTCAACTTCGGTTGAACCTGATTAAACCAGGTCAAAAAAATAGGTTGAACCGGGCGGGTTAATTAAAATTTGAACAATCGAATCGAACCGCCATAAACCGGTAAACCGGACCGGTCCAGGCCCGGTTCACCGGCCGGTTCGGTTTCAAAAACACTGCCACAACACTCGTACAAACATGTTCGGCTATCTTTAACGAATACATGTCCTCACCTCTTCAATGACTGGAAGGAGCACCTCCACTCCAATCTCCTTCGCCTCCTCAAGCAAGCCTTCCATGACCAGCACTCACCTTCCCCCGCTAGATCCTCTACTCGCCACCAACTCCTTCACCTGATGTCTAGGAAGCTTCCTCGAGCTTCCGGTATCTCGGAGGAGCACGAAGGAGGAAATGGTGCCTCACCGGAGATCTGTTACTGCCGTGACCTTCATGGTGGAGCAAACAAGCCAGAAAGAGCAAATGCCCTTAGATGGTGCCTCTACGATGACCATCAACGGTCTAGAAACGACCACATTGCTCCGTCCCATTCCAGCAAGCTAGGTGGGTATGAGCCACCTCCGAAGCGCCATGGGCTGACACATGTCCCGGACCAGCCTCGACCCTTGCTCTGCGCCTAGCCGCGTGCGTGCGATGCACATACGATTGGGTAAATTGCGGACGAGCCCCTATAACCTCCAAGAATTGCGAAGCAACCCTTCCCAAGCGTGTGTGACTCATGTGCGCACCTGGGAAAATTACAGAGGACCCCCGTCAGCTTTCCATTATTACATAAATGCCCCTCCCAGAGACCTTTATGCATACTTATCTTTTATTTCTATAGTTTCTATCACATTTATGCCCATGTACTCTTTATTGAATATCTTGAGCATATGAACTCTATTTTGGATGATTTCAGATTCATTTTGTTGCTCTTTTCATTTTCTATCTAATGACATCATTCATTCCCTATTTTGTCACTTAATTAAGTAGGCTAAATTTTTAGATATATTGTGTTACTTGCTCTTTATTCTTTAATGTCATTAATTCATTTTGCTGTATAATTTGTCCCTGAAATTAACCTATCATTTATTGCACATTTATTTGATAATTTTTAGGGCATATTTGTATCTGCATCTTCATATCATATTGCATTATTTCTACATTTCTAAAATCAAATAAAAATTGCACACTGTTCATCATTAATTGCATCATATATGCTTGCATTTTGTACTTCATTTTTGCATAAAAATAAATACAAAAAATGTATTCTCTTTCTTTGTGTTTAATGATCTTGCATAATCACTTTAACATAGATTCTGACTACTAAGTTTAGAAATGAGTAGCTACTTTTCAGTGAGGGAACTACTAAAAGACAATGCATCTGGCATCGTCTTGAAGTAATACGTGTAGCCGTCTAATTGTCCGTACTTACACATATACTGGCGGAGAGTGGATCCAACTATTCATATGAGTTTGGGCTGGTCATTATTTCTCTAAATATTAAAAAAATCTCATAAAAATTGCAAAAATTCAAAAATCACAAAAAATCACTAACTCTGGAGTTCTTGTATTTCTAACACTTTCACTATCACTCAACGCTTAAGGATTCGAGGACACTTTATTTTTGGGGATCTTGAGAGTCTGAGTTCACCAGCCTTATTGATTAGAGTTTGAAACTTAATAATCTACACTTCCCTAGTTTGAAAGATATGAGTTATATTCCACTCTCTTTCTCTACCTTCAAAAGAATATGATCAGCACCTCACTTTCAAAACTACAAGAATGATGATATGAGTTGAGTTATCATTTGAGGAATTGGGACTGGAGATTTCAGTCAATGATGCTCGAGGATGGGATAAAGTTTATGAAGTCTTCAAGAACCTGAGTGTCAGCAAAATCCTATCCACTATGTGAACAAGTTCGCATGCTACGTTTGATATTAACTATGTGCTAGGGTGTGATGAAACTGAATAGTTATTGATCAGTGTGCACCAACTCTTAGTAAAAGCAATGGAGCTAGCCAATTGAAAGAAAAAGCTCTCTCTATTCAAAGTCAAATATCAAAAGAGCTTACATCGAAGGCGAGTGCTCCCAACATTTTCAAAGTATCCACTTGGACTAAAGCTACTAGGACAAAGGAGTCGTGCTAGCACCCAAAAAGGACTCTGTATTGTATAATGATACAAGTCTGGGTGTCGAAGGTATCTTAGATACTCAAAAGAGACAGACTCTGGTGTACTCAGAGGAAAACAAGTGCAGATGACTCCGAGCTCTCTTGATGGACATATTTATCAACAAACAAAAAATATACATGCATTGAGTAATAAGGCACTCAAGAGGACTCTCATTCCAATGTGTGAGAGAGAGAGGAGAACTTACACAATACTAAACCCTCCATAATCTGGCCTTCCATCTACACTTTCAAGTTTGACAAACTAATGAGACTGTGGATTGAATGCAAGAACCGACCTATTCCCTGGTGTTGAGGATTAGGTCTAGAGCAGAGTCTTCTGGACTGGGACTTAGGGTGACATCTCGACTCGACTTTCATGATTGAAGTACACAAATGTCATATTATTACGTTATACATACAAAATAAAGAGTCTGATACTTAGAGAAATTGGATTCCTTTTGACTAGAGTATAGTTGAACCCAGAATTTTAGGATCACTCAAATTAAGGGTCTTTAAGAAAATAGGACAATATTGGGTATTAAACTTATCTTCATAAAATTGTAGTTTGGAGCTTTGTCGGACCTTTGGATTATTAGTGTGTCGGAACTGCTGTGAGACTTAGAATTTTAAATCGACAACCTTCAAGTTCTACACATCATTGTCACAGTTTCAGCTCAGAAGTCATCTTAGATCAATCCTCTTCCCAAAGCATGCCCTATGAACATTGAACAAGCGACTCATGTGTGTGAAAGGTTTTAGCTCTTCCCATCCAGAATACTGGACTACCATGCAAATCTCCTCTCCAGTAACTCGTCCTCAGGGAGTCAGGTATTTACTTCTAAGGTCTGTCACACTATGTTCACAATCGAATTGGGAGAGAAGTTAGAAGAAGGAGAAAAGAACTGGAGGGTAGCCAGTGTAGTCACCTCTCTATGTGAAGCTGGCCAGTGTAGCCGAGTCTCCACCAAGATCTGCAGGTTTTCTTGAAGCTTGGACTTTTTTGGTCAGATATTTATTTGGTAGTGGCTTCTTTGTATTTGTATTTTTGGTGATTTTGCTTGGATCTTGTTGTGCCTCTACGGATATAGAATCTTTTGTTTTCGTACATATTTTGGGGTCTTAGAAAAAATTGTGCCCAGCCGTCCATCCCTTTTCCAAAGCTTTATTTCAACATGTACTCCGGTCTTTAGATTTCCACGCTACCAGAGAAGAAACTCATACAGTCTTCCAACATCCCTTCTGAGTTGAGCTAAGTGCATAGTGCGAGAGTACACATTAATTCCCTATTCCAGAGTTGTACCCAGAATAAAGAGACCAGGTTAGACACTAAGAGTCAAATGATGGACATTGTCATATGGAACTCAAATAATTAAGTCAAAGACCTGAAGCTTCTAAAATCCTATTTCTTGGTGAAGTTCCTCTGAGAATTAGGTGGATTAAGGTCCAACTAAGCTCCATTCTTCAATTTTATTCCAGACATAGTTTAAATGTCAATACTATCCTGAAAAATGCACATGCAAATGTAAGAAAATTTGAACAATGCAAAGAGATTTTTTTTGAAAAGAAATGATGCACATGTGAAAAGAACATTTTTTTAAATAATTTTCTAATTTTGAACTTTTTATGGATTTTTTTGAAGAAAAATGCAGATGTAAAAGAACAGGTTTATTTTTGAATTATGCAAGTTTTTATAGATTTTTGGTTTTGTAGTTTTGTAGTTTTTTAAAAGGAAAAAGGGTTAGTAAAAAAAGTACAAGTATATACAATATTTTATTTTATTTTATTTTTTTTGTGTTTTTCTTTTTGTTTTTTGTGTTTTTTTTGTGTTTTTTTGTGTTTTTGTTTGTTTGTTTGTTTTTTTATACACATGGATTTTATAAAATTATATACATATCCCCAAATAAACATATTTAAAAGTGCGGGTTATGTCTAAAGTATATATACAATATATATGACACCCCCTGTACTTAAATCGGACTATGTCCTCATAGTGATCAGAGAGTGAAAAAGGAAGACATAACTCGTGCTAAGTATAGAAAAGTGAAAAGACTCCTATGCTACAATGACTCAAAGAAAGGAGAAAAAGAAGAGAAGTTGGTGATTCCCCCTATACTTAGGATCAAGTAATCCTAAGTATAGTAGAGTGTACAAAAGGGGAAAACCGATGAAGAAAAATAAAAAGACATGATATGAACAACATCACCCCCTATACTTAAGGTAGAGTATCCCTAAGTATAGGCAACAACAAGAGTGATGAACATGACAAATATGAACAACACAAGTCATTCACCCCCTATACTTAGGATAAAGCACATCCTAAGTATAACATATATACACACGGAAAATGGGTGAATGATAAAACATGAGAAGAAAGAGTGAAACGAAAGGATATACAAGAGGAGTGGATGTACAAAGGTCAAGAAGGTCGAAAGCGAACCTTCTTGCGGGACCATTGAGGTATGGATTTGACAAGGTGTAGGTCGATATTGGGATCATCATTAGACATAAACTGAGTAGGATCGACCAAGAATGTATCCTCAGTGGTTTCAGATTGTACAAGCCTAAACCGATTATTGGAAGTAGTGTGGTCATGTCCTGCCTGGGAAGTCTCGCAAACATCAAAGTAAAATGGCTCGAAATCATTATCAGAAAAAGTAGGATCAATTTCATCTTGGCGAACTTCTACTGGATCATCATCTTTATCAAAAGGCCCAAATTCCTTTATAAAAGCAATCAAATCAAATTTGACTTGATCAGTCTCATCTAAATCAGGGTGAATAGGAACAGACTCATCAGTGAAAGTAGTCGAATCATGTCCGTCCTGTCTAGTCTCAAATTCTGCCTTCCGCTCTAGGGTGTCTATCTTGTAAATTCCGTGGATGTCATCAATGCATCTCCACATACCAGAAGGGGGAACTCCAAGGTCTATGCTTTCTGAGTCTTCCTCCTTGAAGAGGAATTCCTTGGTTTCATTATCATCCAACATAAAACAAAAATATCTGATATTATCATCGAGGTCAAATTCCTTGGGATTGGCTAACATGGGCGGGCTCTCATGGGATGCAGGTCTCTGGTCAGTAGAGGGTGTAGTGATCAACACATCGCTCCCTACATCAGAACGGAAATGAATCTCTCCTGAACCATAATCTATAACGGCTCCCACTAAGGCGAGGAAAGGCCGTCCCAGGATGATTGGAGGGTGTTCCACAGGGGTGGAGTCTCCATGGGTATTACAACAAAATCCAAAGTGAAATTCATGTCCTGAATAAGAATGACGACGTTTTCTAAAATACCCTTCGGCCTCTTGATAGATCCATCAACAAATTGAACTATCATCCTGGTTTTCTTGAGAGGCCCAAGATGAAGAGACTGTACCATAGAGAAGGGTATTATATTGATTGATGAACCGCCATCAAGGAGAGTGTTATCACAAGAATAGTCAGATATGGAGCAACTCACAAGAGGTGTGCCGGTGTTCCCTTTCTTAAAATACGGACGGTGACAGATGGCGTAGGTAGTGGCCATGGTTAAGACGTGACACTCAGATCTTCTCCTTCGCTTTCTCTTCTTGTGTTGAGGAGTAGATGAATCTGTCATGGCATGTTGAAGTGGAGCTTTAATGATCTCATGAAGGGTGGCTACCACTTCAGGTTCAATCAACATTTTTTTGAATTTTTGGACCTCATCCATACAAGGGAGGAAATCAGAATCAACATATACACGAGGATTGCCGAGAGCAGTCTGTATAGTGGCATCCTCGGGGTCAAGGTTGGGACATGATGTGAATAGATGTGTGGGTAGATGATCGGGTATTTGGATCCTCTCCTCACAATATGAATCAATAATGTGTCTCCTAGAATCTTTTTAGATTTTTAATTTTTCTCATTTTTTTGTATTTTGGACGATTGCAAGCTCTCATGATTATCCTCAAGTGAATCCATATCCTCAAATAGTGGAGCATCGTTCTGGCTCGTATTTATGTTAAATAGATTGTTAATCCTCGAATTCATATGCTCTATCATCTGGTTCAGGGTCTCAAGTGTGGATACCATGAAAGGTGACTCCAAAATCAGAGGATCGAGTGGGTTGAATGAGGGTGGATGAAAATCAAAGTCCTCTGATTCCTGAAATAATGTGTTAGGCGGATATGCACAAAAATCAGGAGGAAAGTCCTCCTGGAAAAGGGAAGGTAGATCGTCTGGAGAGTACGAGGTATCTGCGAAGATCAGATTAAAATAGCTCCAGTCGGCCATCTCTGAAACAAAAGACGGGGATCGGGAGAACACGAGGGTCAAGTTAAAATATATAGATAAAAAGGCGTAAATGTACAGAAGGATCAAGTATGCACACAAGCAATCAAATACAATACAAACCCCCAGTTCACCAACTCAACTCAAAGTGAAGACCGTGAAGGTTCGGTCAATTATCTTGTCAATTTAGAGTTTGGTGAATAAAATCTATCAGAGTAGTTAGAGTGAGCTGTTAGGAACCCAATGCTCTCAGGAGACTGGCCTAATCCCAAAGTTAGATCTTTCCCATCCATGAATTGCGGACTGTTTACTGGCAAATTCAATCTGTTAAGGACGTCATGGGCCGCTTTACCGGCTACCGGAGAGATCCTCACTGGAGAACGACTAACCCAAGATAGTAGTCTGAAAAGAGTTCGGGCGTGGCTCTATCCTAGTGTGTGGGTTGCTCTCTCGCCACATACAAACCAAACAATGAGGGGGTTACTCTCCCCAAAACAATGATATTTTCATGTATTTATTTTAGGGTCGAGTTTTCTTTAGGAGTCCCGTATTTTAGGCAGTTGTCACTTGGTTAAAATATTTTCAAAGAATCGCCTACCGAGTGTCCAATTTCCTTTTTAACTTATGTGAGTGGAAACAAGGAAGGAGATCAGAAATGCCAATGCACAATTAAAAACAATGACGCATGCAGGGGTTATAGATGCGTACCTTGTCGCCAGCACTCTACATGCTAATGATCCGCGCAGAATTGAAATAAACTATCCTATATGCAAATGCAAGTGAACCGTCCTAGATGATAGCTTCTATTAACGGGCAAGAACAAGTTATGTTGACTAAGTCCAAATTACGCTCTACTCTATAGGCACGGAAATTTCTTGTTTAGGGTGTTTGCACCTAATTAATTACCTGACTCAAGCAAATTAATTAAAGCAATCAAGAGGTAGCTCACGGAATCTGCGGGAAATAAAGAAAAATAAGGCGATGAAAACAAAACCGGTGAGGTCCCCCAAGTGCATCGGCACTTGACGAAACAGATCCCGCAACAAATGAATGTCTGTTTACAAGAGTCCAAATGGTAAAAAAGAAAAACTCTCTCTCTCTCTCTCTCTTTTCTTTTTTTTTTCAATTCTTCTTCTCCTCTTCTCACGCTATCCTGCGGCTTGGTGAAGAATCAAGCTGCTTCCATGTCGCTTGGGTGCTTTGTCTCTCCTAGGATCGCCTCCTTCGCTCTGCAGGCCCTCGCAAGAAAAAGAAAAGAGAATGTGTAAGAAATACAATTATCAAATATGAGAAAAAATGAAATAAATACAGAATAATGAAGTGATTGATAAAATGTAAACAAATATTTACAAATAAGAATAACAGGTCAAAAGAGAAACCTAACTACCCTCGCCGTGCCTCCCCGGCAACGACGCCATTTTGTTGACAACGGTTTTCTCAAGGATCGGAAATTAATGATAAAATTGTCATTGCTACCCTCAAAAATCCCGTGACAAACAATTTTTTTTATTTTTGCTATTTATTAACCTGTATAGCGGACATGGTCAAACTCAGGGAGACTACAAATTCCGAGGGTTATTCGATTAATCGAAAATCATCCCATGACGGCCCACCGCTGTTGCTGTTACAATTATTTTATTTTATTTTATTGTAAAAAATGTAAGCAAAATTAATAGAACTTTTATTTTTTGTAAATCAGAAACAGAAACAGAAAAGATATTTTTTTTATATTTTTTGTAAATCTGAAAAATAAAAAACATAGAAAGAGTATTTTTTATTTTTATTTTTATTGTTTTTTTTATTTTTTTAAGATTATCCTGCAAAACCAATGTTAGACAAAACAAGAAAACAAATATTTTTTTGTATTATTATTATTTTATTTATTTACAAATATAAAAAATGAACGAGGATCCAGCAGAAATGAAAGGATCGAATCCAATTCTCCGACCATCGTGCGTGGTCGGAGTTGATAGATCATGAAAGATGGAAATTGAATGCAGAGAGATCAAGAATGTGAGATGAAAAATCGAGTCGAAGCGGATCAAGTCGTGATGGTTTTTTAAAATCTAGAGAAACAAAGTACGATAGAATTAAAATGCGAAATTTAAACTACGATTAACTTAAGATAAAAATGAGAAAAATGATGGATCTCACCTTAGGAGCAGAAATGGACCGTGATCGCCTCGACGAAGGCCGATTCGCTGTCACCAGACGGCTCAGAGTCTAGGCACTTTTCTCGACGAAATTTTCTCTCGAAGATCGGGCTCCTCTCTCTAAAGATTGATCTAGTTGGAATGAGGGAGAAGGAGCCATATAAATAGAAAAGATGGAGATGAAATTTGAATTTTTGAATTTTTAAATTTTTTTGGTGGAAGAGATAAAGAGAGATGAATTTTGAAACGAGATAAAGTAAAAGAGAGATAAAACTATTTATAAAATTAATTATTTTTTTTGAATTTTCGTCACTTTATTTATTGGAAAATTAAAAGTTATTTTTTTATTTTTTGTGGAGTTACTTAAGAAAAATAAATATATACATATGCTATATACAAATATGACATTATCTATATGGGTAAATAAGAAAATTAGTTTTTTTGTTTTATTTTCATTTTAAATAATTAGTAAAAATAATTTACAAATATACAAATACAATATGTACAAAATACATGGGAAAATTGCATAAACCACACTAGAAAATCAAATTTTTACTCGTAACTCCAAAAATTATGAAATTACAGCCATTTTAAAGATAATTTAATTTAGAATCCAATGGCAGTGAGATTGGTTCAGTTTGAGTTCATATGGATCTGGAATTGGTTGTTCAATTAGTGCTTAGTGGCTTTTTCCAAGCGTGGTTGCTTTTATTCTGTACATGATTTAATTGTGCAATTATTTTTATTAATTAGAACACATTTTTATTTACAACTTTGGTTTTGAAAGTTATTTGATTTGAGGTCAACTAATGCACAAATAAATTAGTGCCAATTTTGTACAGATATACACAAAATAAGTGAGAAATATTGCAACAACACACACACACACACACATTTTTTTGGATTTTCCGCTTAAGGACCCTATCTCCCCCTACTTTATTCCTGGTCGATCAGGTCAAGTCTTGACCTTCTCTCGGGGTTGGGGTCAGCCTGTATCTATTACATATATATAGTCTTCCTTCCTTATTTTATTTTATTTTTTTATTTTTCCTTTATTTATTTATTTATTTTAGGTTAAAATAATATACAAATATACAATATTTACACACAGATGCAAGTTAGTAAGAATATGGAGTTAGTGTTATATACATGTGTTTCATAAGGGATTTTAAGCTAAAATAAATGAATAAAGATGAAGAATCGCAGATTCATCACACAACTGACCCATCCTACCGGACATCCATAGGGACAACCACAAGCCAATAGGTCCTACCACCAACCCTAGGGTGGTCGCTATCAACAATCCTCTCAAACCTTGCCTCAGTATCATCAGCCTCCACTGTACCACAACCAATGGAGGTAGAATCAACAGTATGCTCAGTCGTAGTACCGCCAGTCACAGCCGTACCACGAGTACATGGCTGCACCATCCCATCAGCAGTACCCTCCTCCCTCATATCAATAATATCAGCTTCCTTCACCACCTCAGTATCACCAGTAGTCGCAACCTCAACCTCAAACCACTCAGCAACAACGTGGTCTGCAAGCTGAACCGTCTGAGGCAAATCCTGTGAACCCTACCCTTCATTGCTTGACCCAACTTGTAAAAGGCCTCACAGATGTGATGAAAAAGATCGACGATCTGACCGTCACGAAAACGTCCATTCCGGCGCATGTAGAGCGAATCCCAATAGCTTCAAAAGAAAAGAGCATGTAGAATGTGATGTCCAGTCTGTGCTTGTAGAGTCAGATGATTGTCATATTGGTTTATCTAATGCTATCACTCTCAGGAATGGTAGGACTTTGCCTCCATCTGCCACAAGCCATGATAAAAATAAAGCTTTGATCGATGAATCATCATCTTCTGCATCAGCTGCATCGGCTACAGAAGCGGGTGAGGAAGAAGAAGGAGGAGCCATGCTAGCTGCCATTCACCTCCACGACCATCAGTAAAAATACCAAAAAAATCAGAAAAGCCAAAAAATCAAAAAGATGTTCGCAGCCGAAGTGAAATCAAGCCAATCATGGAGGAGCAGCCAGCAACAACCGATCCTACACCAGCCGACGGAGCAGAGGCCCCACTTTTTGCTTGTCTACCAGCACCAACATCTCAGTCTCCAGCTTGTACTTCTTTTTGCGAACCAGATGTACAAAACATTGTGGGCAAAGATTTTGTTGTAAATAAGAACTCTATTTCTGATTTCATTACTGTAAATATTTCTTTTCCTGAAGCAATAGAAAATTCCAAAAAAATTGTAAAATGAAAAAGTTTATTATCTGATCCCAGAGTTGTGGATATCATCAATAATTTGACTGTTGAGATTTCTTTGATAAAGACCATGGAATACAAGCCTGCTGTGAAGAAAGGTTTGAAAGAGGCATTTACAAACAAGCGTCGACCAACACGTAACAATAGACACCAACATGTAAAAAAGTACGTTCTTACCATGGCCACTGTTGCAACAATCAACAATCTTCCACAGAAGAAGCAAGACAAAAGAGCACCTTTGATCATTGCAAAATTTTTGATCAATTCTTCGAGCAAACCTTGTTTGACATTGGTTCTTCCATCAAACTCCTGCCCTCTTCATTATTGTAAGAATTCAGACTAGGTCATCTCAAGTAGATGCAAATGATCCTTCAGTTTGCTAATCGATCCATCAAACGACCTCGAGGTATTTTGGAAGATGTGGTGGTAAAGGTGTAGGGCATGCAGTTTCCAGTTGATTTCGTAGTCCTTGATATGGACTCCCTCAGACCCTTACTCCAGAATCCTGTCATCCTAGGTTAGCCATTCCTGCGCACTTCAGAAGTCTTGGATGATTATGGGTCTAGAAAGATCACCTTCAACTCGGACAACAACAGGATTACTATAGACATGATCAACGAGCCCAAAGTCGTAATTGATAAGGGTCATGCAACACCGTATGAAGTAGACTGTAACTTCATTGCACAGAGATACACCACTCTTTTTGAACGATCCATGGACACAGGAAATCCTCTCTCTAGAGGAGGACCTATAAAACACAGTCGATGCAAGCTCCGAGGACATTTGGTAGACATAGTCTACTTTGCTGATGCAGTTCTTTGATCCAGATGAGTCGCTCCAGACCGAATACAATGAGTCCATTGCAGATTTGTTCGGCACATTGTCAGAACATCAGCGAGACACTGAGGTGTGCACTACCTCTAGAGTTTAGACAGAGCATCCTCCAACCAGTACCGTTTCAGAAGTGACCGAGAAGCTGATCAGATCAGAACCAGAACTAAAACCACTTCCAGTAAGCCTGAAGCATGCTTTCCTTCAGGGTGCAGAAAACATGTATCTGGTCATCGTTAGCAGTAGGTTGACCCCAGAGCAAGAATCTCGACTCTTCGAGGTTCTAGAGAAAAATTGCAAGGCACTTGATTGGCACGTTTCCGATCTCCATGGGATAAATCCTTCTCTGTGCTCACACCACATCTACTTGGAAGAAGATGCCAAGCCATCCCGCAAGTTTCAGAGGAGACTGTACCCAAATATAAGAGACGCAATCGTGAAAGAAATCACGAAATGGTGTGACGCATGCTTTATTTATCCCATCTCTGATTCCAAATTGGTGAGCCCATTGCACGTAGTTTTGAAGAAATCATGGCTTACTGTGGTTACCAATGACATAGGAGAGGAGATATCTACTCGAGTACCGAAATCCTATCGTGTATGCATTGACTACCGCTGCTTAATTACATCAACTAAGAAGGACCACTTCCCCTTGCCGTTCATTGACCAAGTTTTGGAAAGACTGACTGGCAAGGAGTTCTTCTGCTTTCTGGATGGGTACTACATGTACAACCAAATGGAAAACACCCTTGAAGATCAAGAGAAAATGACTTGCCCGTTCGATACCTATGCTGTCAGGAGAATGCCCTTTGGACTGTGCAACACACCAACGACATTCCAGAGATGCATGCTTGCAGTTTTCTCCAAGATGGTAGGCAGTTTTCTCAAGGTGTTTATGGATGACTTCTCCATCTATGGTGACAGCATCGATTCTTGTCTCGAGCACCTGAACAGAGTACTTCAGAAATACCGTGAAGTCAATTTGGTATTATCATGGGAAAAGAGCCACTTCATGGTCGCAGAGGGGATTATGTTGGGTCACGTCGTTTCCAAATGTGCCATGGAAGTTGACTCGACCAATTTTGAGCAACCTCAGATAATCAAGAATGTGAGGTCATTTCTGGGGCATGCGGGATTCCATAGAAGATTCATTCGTGATTTCAGCCACATCCCCAACCTCTTACAGAATTATTGTGTAAGGAGATGGAGTTCAATGTTGAGCAGCAAGTTCTCCTTTCATTAAATTAGCTAAAGGAGCTAAATCACTCAAGCTCCAATCCTACAACTACCAGATTGGACTCTTCCTTTTGAGATCATGATCGATGCATCAGATTTTACGGTAGGGGTTATTTAAGGATAGAGGAAAGACAAGGTTGCTGGATATGCGAGCCCACAACGAGCCATTATGCAATAAATGTTAATGCAAATATCATTCCTTGATCTGAAATGAAGAATAATTAATTTACATAATAGGTCCCTTAGTAAAATTAGGGTTATGTGCCATGGCCATCTTAATGATTATACAACTATTGATTCAATTATTGAATCATAGACCGGTGCTTGGATGAATATCTAACGAGTTAGATTGAGGACTCATCAAGCACCGTAAAATGATTATTAAGAGATGATCTCCAACCTCAGAAGGAGATGGGAATCCTTTCTCTAAAGGCTGATATCTAGCCGACCTCTTGATGCAGGTCCTATGCATAGGAATAGAGATTCGGAGGTGTTAGATAAGTTAGGTCAAAGACTTGACTTAACAAGATCGAGATAACCAAAGACCAATGTCGTATGCTGTCACGATATAGGCATACATCCTCTGACTAGAGTCAGATGTGTTGCTATATGTCTGAGTATGTACATTTGGCAGATCAATAGGTTGATGACCTAATCAAGGTCTATACACCGACGCACTGGTGTGCATGCAAGTGCATATGAGTAATACGATCTCTCAAAGGGATCATACATGTTCACTACTGAACCAGAAGATTTGAGCTCACTCATGAGATATTGAATCAGGTTTGATATATACTTTTGGAAAGTATATGATCAACACCTGGGTATGATATATGTTTTTGGAAAGCATTTGATTATTACCAACTCCCAATAGTCAAATGAGACATTTAATGATAAAACCCTGAAGGTGACAATCTAAAAGAGATCTAAAACTCCGGGTTTATTCTAGGTCTTCCAGTATGCAGGATGTACAGGTATTAGGAATACCTAAGGGTGATGTGATAATAAACGATTATATAACCATGATGCTTCCACTCCTAGGGAGTAATGAATCAGGTCTGGATTTTAGTGACTCCTCTCAGTAAAGAAGTGATCAAATCTTGGTCCAAGTGTTGGACAATGATCTGAATGTGATTCAGATGCAATGAGAAGATTAGATCTATGGCCTTGATTTAATCAATTATCTATGGGAGGTCCACAAGATCTGGATTTGAGATGTGATCTCAGTATCCAAGTCACTATACGTGGAACAATACAATCGCCCTGTCCTTATATCCAAGTATCCACGGAGAAAGCGCATTATCCTTGAAAGAGTTCATGGATAATTTCATTGTTGATATATGTATCCGAGCATTGAGAAAATTGATAATTAAATGTGATTTGATTATCATGAATAATATGAATTTGATTTATATTTTAAGGAGAGTTATCTGAGATAATTAAATGTGATTTAATTATCAAAGATGTGAATAATGTGAATGTGATTCATATTATTTGTGCACATGAGAATAGAGATCCACGATAACTAAATGTGATTCAATTATCATGGATATGAATAACGTATCCACATTAATCGTATATATTATAAATGTGATTTATAATATATAATAGAGAGCTATTTATAATTCACATTTTTTAATTAAATGTTGATGTGAATTGGATTTACATTGGATAATTAATTGAAGATATAATTTACATTTTATTTTTGGATTGTGAATGTGATTCACAATTTTTCAATGGCAAGATTGCAATATTCACAAAATAATTATGAATTATTTTTGTAGAATAATTTACAACACGTGTTGTTGTAAATATTGGAGATTTCCATGGAATAATCAAAATTTAATGAGATTACCTCCTTCCTAATTGGGAGGGTGGATGGTCACCAACTCCTATTTGGAAAGGATGGCCGTCCACTCCTCTTTAATGGAAGGAGGCAATCTCCGTTCCATATCTCCATGCTTGATTGATTTAATTTGAGATTAATTATATTGATATGTATTTAATCTAAATTAAATTAATTGTTGTTGTGTTTTTATAATAAAATCTTGTCCATTGAAAGAAACTCAAATCAATCTCATTCATTAATTTTGTGATCCATGGATTGTGATCTATGGACTCCCAAAATACTATATAAGAAGAGGCACCCCTTGATCTTCAAAGTTACAACAACAAAAAGAGATACAACATAAGGCTCTCTCCCTCTCTCACACTCTACACATCAACCCTCTCTCTCTCTCCCTCTCTCATTGTGGTTATCCACCATGGAGCCCTAGAAAGAGTCGCCATCACCCAACATCATCGTTATGCTGTCGAATTGTTTGCTCGTGGATCTCCATCTCTTTCGATGCACCTTGCTCGTGAAGAATATGTCGGATCTCGTGTGACGAGATCAGGAGATACGCCGCTTGGATCATTAGCATGGATTGCGAGGAGCACGTGTTTCATCAACACGTTCGCAAGCGTCTCCTCCGTCAGATCGGACTTGAGATAGGAGGTCTCTTCGTTTAGAGACTCGATCACAACCATGCTTCAAGAAGTAACCCTAATACTTGTTTGTGGTTTAGATGAAACGATCCGAGAAGCGTTCTTGGATCATGTGGTTTCATCGCATGAAAAATTTTAAATTCCGCTACCAGGAGCAACTAGTGCGACTAGTCACTCCCGATCGCATACAATGCGATCCTCACGCTTCCGTGATGTGTTTAAGGATCTTACCATATCCTTCAAAGGTGCCCTATGCCATTCATTATGCCAGCAAAATATTAGATGAAGCTTAGAGAAACTACACTGTGACAGAGAAACAATTGCTGGCTGTGGTATTCTCCCTTGAGAAGTTCAGATCTTATTTGCTTGGATCAAAAGTCACGATTTACACTGACCACTCTGCTACCAGATACTTACAACAGAAGAAGGATGCCAAGCCCAAACTAATTGGATATATCCTTCTCCTTCAGGAGTTCGATTTGGAAATCAAGGACAAGCCTGGAGTTCAGAATGTGGGAGCATACCACCTCTCCAGAATAGAGCCGCAAGATCCTCCATTGAGTAGTGCACCCATCTCAGACACCTTTCCCGACGAGTCAATTCTGGTAGTGGATTCAATCCCTTGGTTATGCTGATATTGTCAACTACCTCATCTCAGCCGTAGTTCCACATGAATGAACGAAGATTTGGAAGGACAAATTATTATCGACGATCCATTTCTACCAATGGGTATATCCTCTATTATTCATGGAAGGAGCAGATTGTATTAGGCGCAGGTGCATTCCCCGGGCGGAGCAACATAGTGTCCTCGAGCATTGTCACTCGCTCAAATATGGTGGACATCATTCTGGAGATAGGACGACAACGAAGGTATTGTCGTGTGGTCTCTGGTGGCCTACACTATTTAAGGATGCAACATCATTTGTTAAATGATGCACTAACTATTAATAATTGAAAGGCACCCTTACATCCAAAAATTCCATGCCCCTGAAGATTATTCAGATTGCTGATGTATTCGATGCTTGGGTGATCGATTTCATGGGACCTTTCCCAAATAGTCAGGGATACGAGCACATCCTTCTTGTCGGTATTATGTGATTCGCTGGGTTGAAGCTATCCCCGCTCGAGCCGCAGACAATCATACAGTGTCCTGCTTTCTGAAAAAAATATCATCTCGTGGTTTGAGATTTCGAAGATACTTATATCAGATGGGGGTAGTCACTTCATAAACAGAGAGATCAAGAAACTAACGAAAGGGTATGACATCGAGCACCATGCCGCATCTTCTTACCATCCTCAGACCAATGGTATGACAGAATTATCTATCAGAGAAATCAAGATGATACTTCAGAAACTTGTCAAGTCGAATAGGAAAAATTAGTCCCAGCTCTTGGACTCAGTCCTTTGGGCATATAGAAAGCCATGCCACTTGCCAATGGAACTGATTCATAAATCATTATAGGCAATTAATATCTGTAATTTGGACTCACAACAAAGTGGTCAAAAAAGGAAAGATGATATGAACACTCCTGCAATTTCGAGACTACACTTATGATAACACATTGATGTACAAAGAGAAGGTTAAACGCTGGCATGACTGGCACATCAGACGAAAGACCTTCGAAGCTGGACAAAAAGTATGGTTATTAGATGCAAAGTTGAAGATCTTTCCGGACAAATTAAAAAGCAAATGGACGAGGCCGTTTTAGGTTTGAGAAGTACGTGACAACGGCAACATTACGATATCAGAATTGTCTCTTGACACACAACCATTTATCATCATCAACCAACTATTGAATCCCTACCTCGAGCATGACACTTTCTTGGCCGTTATCAACTCTATCCAAGTACTGCATTATGACGATACATCAACAACAGTATCAAAATCAAAAGATTCAGATAATGCAACTCAAAAACTTTTCCTTTGAGCCTTTACATTTTCTTCTTATCTTTTTTATTTTCAACTTTCGTTATATATACATGTATGTATGTATCACCCCCTTTTGTTAGTCTTCTATACTTCGGACGCACTTTATCCTAAGTATAGGGGGGTGTGTACGATTTATTTCATCCTTCGATCCTCTCCCCTATCTCCTCTTCTTCTCTATACTCAGGGATGTTTTACCCTAAGTATAAGGGAAGACAATCTAAGTACGATCTGTTCATTCACATCCTCGACCCTCCCTGCTTTGTGCATAGTCTGCTATACTTTGGATTATTTGATCCTAAGTATAGGGGGGATGGTCAACTTCTCATTTACTTATTCACAACCTCATTCATTATTCTTGAGACTTTTCTATACTCAGTACGAGTTAGGTCTTTTCTCTTTCTCTCCGATCTATGAGTACATAGATCAAGCTAAGTATAGGGGGTCGTATATACTATGTATATACTTTAGCCATAACTCGTACTTTCATATTTTTAATAATAATTATGGTTAAGATACCTTATAAAACACAAACATTTCACATTAAATTCATTAAAATCGCATAATAAAAAGATGCTTATATTTCCTCAAATTCTTTTTACACACTGATTAATAAATCTTGCGAAAATAATTTTGCAAAATATTTGAAAAATAGTTTGAAAATCTTTTTTTAAAATTTTTTAAAAACTGTTTGAAAAATAGTTTGAAAATCCTTTTTTAAATCTTTTGAAAACTGTTTGGAAAATATTTTGTAAAATGTGTCCAATCTTTGTAAAAATATTTCGTTTGTAAAAATTATTTTCTTTGTGTGAAATAAATGTTTGAAAAATGATTTACAAATGGTTTGAAAAATGATTGCAAAAATAATTTGAGAAATCTATCTATATGGTTTGAAAAACCTTTGTAAAATGAATTTCAAATGTATGTAAATGTTTGTAAAATTATTAGTAAAAATTATGTTGTACTATAGTTTTCAAAATTGCCTGTAAAATAATTTTCAAATAAGTTTGAGGAATATATACATCACTCTAAAATTCTTTATTAACTGTATATATAAAAATGATCCCTTATCCTTGTAAATTCTTAAAAACCAATTTTTGTAAATATAAGATGCATCTCCGTGGAAATATTTGTACCTAGTTTTTATCCAAAATATTTTATTTTTAAAAATCACAAAAACATTTGAAAAATCCAAAATACTAAAAACATTTGCAAAATCTTTTTGAAAAATAACAAAAAATTGCATATGCAGCATCTTTTCAAAAATCCATAAAAAGTTCAAAACTTTGACAATTGCATCACAAAAGTATTTTTTTCATAGCATTTGCATAGCATTCGTATTTTTCAGATTGAGTTAGGTAATTATACAAGTCTAAGTAAAATCCGAAGATTGGAGCTTGGTTGGACCTTAAATCAACCAAATAACAAGAACCTTATCGGAACTGGAATTGAGGTACTTCAGGTCTAGTTGACTTAATTCTTTGAGAATCGTGAGACTTGGTTCCATGGATTCTTGACTGCCTAAGTAGAGTATTTCAGAGTACACATACGACTCTTGGTGATAATGACCTAACTTGGACACCTGCACCTTTCACTTGGCTCAACTCAGTTGGAGTGGTGAGGGGGCTGGATTTACTGGTATGAGACGCACACAAGTGGAAACATTTGTTCTCGTGACAGGGAAGTGCATACCAACCCGTCCAATAGCAGAGACGTCTAAAGACATGAGAGTGTGGGTTGCAATAATGCTTCAAAAGAGGGATAATCTACTGGATCAAGAGGAAAACTCCTTATGTAAATACTGTTGTATATAGTATATAAAAAATTCCAAAAACGTGGACATGCCTGATTGAAAATAAAATACCTGCCAGAGTGTATAAATTTGTATAGTCAATAAGCAAGCTTGAGCTTCAAAGTCATACTTATGAGCCTGCAGCTGGATGACTTGACTACACTGGTCTTGCATCCTAAATAGATAGCTACACTGGCTACCGTACATTCTTCTCTTCACCCCCTCATCTTGAGCTGGTTGTCACTTGAACTTAGAAGGGAATACCCCTCTCCTCGAGGAAAGAGTTGCTGGATTGGAGAATCACTGGGTTGTCATACTGGAGAAGTTAGTCCCTTTGCCCTTTAAGTTGGGGAGAGCTCCTATCACATACACTGTATAAGTACGATTCATAGTCGTAAGGGTTTGCATATGAGTTGAAGTATTCTGACCTAGCTATTGAGGAGACTTGAGTAGAGTTATAAGATTTAGGTCCGACTTAAGCTCCAAACTTTGATTTTGTGAAGACAAATTTGACAATTAAACTTAATCAACCTTCCTTCTTTTTCTTTTCTTTATTTTTTATTTTCTGCACTTATTGCATAAATCAGGACTAGCAAAGGCAAGTCTGGGGGGTGATGAATATCCATTTCATCACCTTTATTCTATCATTTTGGCATTAGAAACACTAGCAAATTAATGTAAATACCCTTAATCTGTGTAAATTAAATTTCATACTTTATTGCATAAATATTATATAAAATACAATTTTTAATGCCAAAATTATAAAATAAAGAAAATAAAAGAAAAAGAACAAAATATCAACGATATTTTATGACCATAAACCTCGAGTCCTAGGCATTTCGATGAGTAGGTCGACAAGGAATAAAGTTGGGGGAGATAAAGGTCCAAAATACAATAAAATTCCCATTTATTTATTCCTTATTTATTCATTTTTGGAACCTATTTTAGTTTCCTCTTTTTTATACCTCAAATAAAGAAACTTTGAACATGTCAGTTGTAAATAATAAGCTACAGAAAAATACAAAATTGAGTTTATATAAAAAATATACAAAATAAAAGTTATAGCCTGAATAAAATTACAAAATCTCAACTTCCCAGACCCATATCTCTCAAATAAAACTCAAAATGTATCAAAATTACCTTTAATTGTATATAACTTTTAATACGCTATTTAATGAAGGTGGTTTCTTATTTTTTGGAGTTAAGATGTAAAAGTTAGATTTTGGGACCCTATTGTAGAATATACACGATTAAAATAACCACTTTATTTATTCTTTACTATTTTAATACACTTATATTTTATAATTTTGTAAATACTATTTATAATATATGTACATATTAAAACAAGATTAAAACAATAAAGAAAATACTAAAATAAAATATGTATGTAAAATACATAGATGAAACACCTATACTTATATACCGATGCGTAATTATTTAAGTGTGCATATTATATCAAAAAAATATAATTATGTACCTAAAAATAAGTTATAAATACATAAAAAGAGAATAAAAAAAAATAAAATGTATAAAATAAAAATAAAATAGTCAAAACATAGACGAATATACCTATAAATACACCCATAATAATTAACTACTAATAAATAACCTCAAAAAAATATATAAAAATCATCATAAAATACTACATAAAATAATATACATTTTTATTTTATATTAAAAAATTAATAAGATCTTTTACTATTTTTAAATAATTAATTTCGAATAAATATTTAGTTTTGTCCTATAGCGAGCTTGCGTGGACCAATCAGAGCCTCCCGTTCGTTGTTCTCTGGTCAACTCCCCCTACGCCTCTGACTCACGGCAGAAATATCTTTTCCCCACTTTTCATGCATTTTTCCGCTCGATCCATCGACCCATCATGCTCGCTTCCTTCAGAAAAATTCGTCATTCATCCTCCAGGATCCACTCCGGCCTTCCAGATTGCTTGTACAGAATCTCGATTCTCTCCAGTCCAACTGTCAATAAGGGTGCCTTTCATGTTTATAAATAAACTCCTCTGTCACCCTCTTCCTCTTAGGTCACTATTCTGAGTCTTGGAGTCTCAATTCTTGATCGAGAGAGTTTTCTTGTGACAGGAGGAGTGTTTTTGCAATCTAGATTAGTTCTAGGAGGACGAAGGTGCACACCACGGTGGCGCTCCGACCACCTCTGCTCCTTGCCATCGCCGGTAGGTACGAGATGCGTTTCTTTCTTTCCTAGAAAGATTTCGATCCTTGCATTTAATTTTCGCATTTATTTTAGCAATTAGACTGTAGTTTTAGCCTCAGAAATTCCATTTCGTAGTTCGTCGGAGCTCCGCTCTGGCGAACCCTCCAAGGCGTCATTACCTGCTATCTGCTGCCCTAATCACCCCTGATCATTCCCCTTTGCTTCTTACGCATTCGACGCATCTTCACTCACCTTGATTCCACTTGGATCGAGCGATCGCTCCCTCCTTCTCCGCCACTCGTCGGAGGGAGTCCATTTTGCCCATCTTTCATCCATTCCCCCTTCTAACGGGACAAGGCAGTTTGCCCTCATCCCTAGTCTTGTCCTGTGCAGGTTTGAAGCGCAACGAGGTGCTTGGAGGGGACTTTGCAGTTCGCTGGAGATACCTGGAGCACCATCTCTACTCCGACCTCGTGGTGGTGCTCCGGTGACCCTCCGCTCCTTGTGATGCCCCCGGCTTATAGAGAACCCCTCCAGGCACCTTTTGGACCATTTTGGAGCATTAAAGAACGACAGAGGAGAGTGATTGGGTCGGAGGAAGCTCGCATCGTCGTGAGTTCTTCCCTGTTCCTCCTCATCCTTCCCCTACCGTTGGATCAAGAACAAGCATCCATATAGCATCAGGACCATTGGATCGAGCCCTGTCTTCATCGTTACATCATCCCCATCGATCTAATCCGGGCCAGTCATCGTTAAAGCATCATCGTCTTCCCTCGCGCTGCCACATGAATTAGTGAAGGAAGGGGACCTGTTCGATCACGCGCACAAAGGGGTAATTTGCAAACCATGCCCCGCTCTTTTTGCATTTATTATTTTGTCTTGTAAATAAAATATGAAGTGCAAAATAAAATGGATATTTTGCATGTTGCCATCTGCATTTATTTTATTTGCTTTTGGGTTCAAACCAGCTCAGCTCACGTGCCAACCCACATGGGCTAGACAAATTGCAGGGGAAGCTCCTACGACTTTTTGTGTTTATTTTTAGTCCATTAAATTTAAAATACATTGTATATTTTTAGTTAAATTGCACAGAGGCCCCGAGAGTTTATTTTATTTACAAGTATGTCCCTGCCAACAATTGTATTTTCTTGTGTTTGATGGATTTATTTAATATATCTATTATGCTCCAAAAATCGCAAAAATAGGTGTACGTCCCTGATTGCTTGTAGTTTAACGTCATAATTTTTATTTGCAATTTGGACCTTTTTAATATTTATTAAAAATCATTTTGAGCTGAAATAGTCCTTGTCTAGCGTATAAAATGCCAAAAAAATCAAAACATCTTTGAAAAATCCCAAAAAATATATGTTGCTTATTTATGTATTTTTAGCCCTTAGACCAAAAATCGCTAAAAATAGAAAAACAAAACTCTTAAAAATTAAAAAACTCCAAAAACTTTTATAAAAATTTATAAAATGACTAAAAATCTCAAAACTGGTGTTTTCCATTTTCTAATTTTATTTAAATTATTATAAAATTGATTTGAGAAGTTTTGGACTTCATTTGCTATTTTTAGTTTCCATTTCCATTTCAATGTCGGATATTTATTAAAACCCTGATTTAGGGTATTTTTGACTTTAAAAATACATAAAAATTAGCAAAAATTCTAGAAAAATCGCAGAAACATTAGAAAAATATAAAACCCAAAAACATGTTATTTTTTGTATTTTGACTCTTTTTATGAGTATATATAATTATATTTACTTACATTATATATATACTCTATATATAACTATATTATATATATTTTTCAAATATAAAAAGAAAAAAAATACAAAAATATAAATTTAGAAATAAAATACAAAAATTAAAAACAAAATAAAAAAACTAAAATAAAAAACTCACAAAAGATATATGTATATACATGATGAATGATACACGTGTATATAGTGCTCATTGGTTGAAAATAACTACAGGCTGCCTTATTCCTCTCTAGGGTTCGACCTCTATGTACTTTTGTGCTATACATCTAGTTTTAGAGAAATTAATAAATTTTAACTCACTTTTTGATATTCATTGCTTGACTTCTATTCGTGGGTTGATTGTTGCTTGAGTGAGGTTTGTGGAGTGGTCAATACACTGACTACGGTTTCACCTTGTGAAACCGTATGACTCTCCGCGAACCCTCCCAACACATCTCCGACCAGGTAAGATCCTCCGCCTCTTTTTCCTTTGGATTCAGTGATTTTCCTTGTTACACACACACACACACACTTCCTCCCTCCAATCAGATATGTCTTTCACCTTGGCCACACAACCACCTTCCTCGCCAACCCCTTCGCTCACCATTTCCCTTCTCCAGAACCCCGATCACCTCCGCCCCATTTCATCTTGGGTTCGTCGGAGGTGAACCTTCGATCCTCTGCTCCTTCACCCCGAATGGAACCTCCACTTCACTCAAAACAACCGCACAAACATGCTTCGACTATCTCTAACGAATGTAGGTCCCCATCTTTTCAAGGGCTGGAAGGAGCACCTCCGCTCCAATCTCCTTCGCCTCCTCAGGTGAGATTCCACTGCCAGCACTCGCCTTCCCCCGCCAGATCCTCTACTCGCCTCCAACTCCTTCACCTGAAGTCTAGGAAGCTTCCTTGAGCTTCAAGTGTCTCGGAGGAGCACGGAGGAGGAAATGGTTCCTTACAGGAGATCCATTGCCGCCTCCACATTCGCGGTGAAGCATGCAAGACAAAAAGAGTAGATGCCGTTGGATGGTGCCTCTACGGCAACCATCCAATAGTCAAGAAGCAGCCACATTTCTCCGTTCCATTCTAGTAGGCTAGGTGGGTATGAGCCACCTCCGAAGCACTTTGGTCTGACACGCATCCCGAACCGACCCCGACCGTCGCTCCAAGCCTAGCCGTGCGCATGCAATGCGCGTGCGACTGGGTAAATTACGGCTGAGCCCCTATAACCTCCAAGAATTGCGAAATACTTCCCAGGCGCGCATGACTTACAGAGGACCCTCTGCGGCTTTCCATTATTGCATAAATCCCCCTCCCAAGGGCATTTGCATATTTATATTTTTATTTCTATAGTTTATATCGTATTTATGCCCTTGCACTCTTTATTGAATATCTTGAGCTTATGAACTCTGTTTTAGTTGATTTTAATTTCATTTTGTTGCTCTTTACATTCTCTATCAAATGGCATCATTCATTCCCTATTTTGACACTTAATTAAAAATGCCAAATTTTGAGATATATTCTGCCACTTTCTCTTTATTCTTTAATGCCATTAATTCATTTTGCTACATAATTTATCCCTGAAATTAACCTATCATTTATTGCTCATATATTTGATAATTTTAGGGTATATTTGTATCTGCATCTTCATATCATTTCACATCATTTCTACATTGCTAAAAATCAAATAAAAATTGCATATTGTTCATCGTTCCTTGTAGCATATATGCTTTTATTTTGTACTTCATTTTTGCATAAAAATAAGTATAAAAAAATTTGCATTCTCTTTCTTTGTGTTTAATGATCTTGTATAATCACTTTGCACCTGATTCATTGCATGTCTGTGTCCTGCATGATTTGTTTCATTCAGTGTATGCATATTATCTGTTCATTTGTGATGTACGCATTATGTCTACGTGTAAAGACCTATATCAATGAATTTAATCACTCTATTTTAATCGATAATCTTCGATAAATCGACTTAGGAGGCTCATGTCTCTGTATTTGATCTTAGTACACTTTCTAAGTTAAATTGTCCACATAATTAAATGTGTAGATCTACATGAATCTTTTTCACCACATACACTACGATAAAATATGATTATTAATGTGATGAAAATGTGGTTGACCAAGTACTTATTGATATATCTTTTGAAATGGTTATTTCTGCCTTGTGTTCTACCTGACAGAATATGATGACATTTTAAGCATTCACATTTTTCTTCAGCATTGTCTGAAGACTTGATGATTTGAAAGTTATACCAAATGTCTAATAAGTAACGCTTGGGTCGTTTATGTCCTTTGTTGCCGACCTCAGTGGGAGAATCATGATTGCCACCGACATTATCATTATCGACATCCGTTACTTAATTATAACTGGATGCAGTAAATAACAAGTATACATACGAAATCAAGAATTTATTATATTACTAAATATAATTGCATCACATGGATGATGTCCCATGACATACATATTGCATCACCAAACGTTACATATTTGTTATTGAAATTATTATATGACTAAATAAGTATGTATGTGATCAAAATTAACATCACCAAACATTACCAAACAATACATCAGACGTGAATATATAGGCATATGACATGTATCCAACTACAAAGATATTTTTTTGCGGATTAAATAAGCAAACATGCACATAAAAATATAAAAAAGTTATTGTCAAATTGTCGAACACTTGTGGGTGTTGAAGTTGACGAGTAATATTTATCAAGAGAACATATTAAGAAATATTTTGAACAATTACCAATGGTGGGTGACGGGTCGAGGAGGGTCGTATTGATCTATTGCAGATTCAAGAGTCGACGATGAGTCTTTAGACTCATCACAGAGGGGGAGTCGAAGATGGGGTGCCGACATGCCGTGTACTACTACCGAGGGAGACCACTTGTGCTTGCTCGTGGACACGTGTAGGACAATAGGTAATTGCCAAATTGGAATGAGATCATTTAATTTGCCAAATTCAGAATTGGGTACTAATTGCTCGTTCTCTTCATGGATATGGATGGGAGGAGATTGAAAATTTGAAAGAGATGGAAGGGAGGGGACGGATATGATTACTCGGAGATTGGAATTTTGAAATTGGAAGGAAATTGTCAAATTGGGAAAGGGATTTTTACACCAATAACCCCGAATAATTCTGCAATTATAATCATAACCCCACATAATCGCTAATTACGTCTTGAACTATGAATAAGTGCGACGTCTTACACCTATAACCTCCGTTAGTTTAGTTCATTAACTCAACCGGATGACTTGGTTAATCTAACCAATCCATGATTTGACGGCTGGGATTAATCAAAGTAAAAACAAAAAAGAAAACTTCTCACCAGCCCCCTCTAATGTCACCACCTCCTCCATCTATCCTCCCTCCACTCCTCCCTCCGCCCCCACCACCGCCTTCTCTCCCTCTCTCTGGCCTTCGAGCTTGCAGACGGGGATGGAGTGTTCTTGCTGACAGGGGGTGCATGTTTTTTTGTGGGGGGGGGGGGGCATTGGGCGACGACAGGAGGTTGCAGATTTTGATACCGATGGAGAATGGTTTCTTTGGACCGATTCCGGAGGAACTTGGGGAGAGCAAGACGCGGATTCGGGTGAGGATCAGGAGGAATTTCCTTAGCGGGACGATCCTGCCCAGGCTGCCCAACCTCCCGTACAACGACATGCTGGAGGTCACTGACAACTAAACCCTAAACCCATGATCTCTCTGTGGAGATTAGTGGAGAAAATCTCGGGATGCTCATCCTCTCTAACAAATGGTTCTCCAGGAGGATCCCACCATCGATTGGGAGTACGCACTCCATGCTTGCGGTGGATTTGGATCGTGGGAACGATTCCCTTGAAGATTGAGGAGCTCCGAAATCTATCTCAGCGGGAACGCGATCACATGGCCGATGTCGGGGAACATTTACGGCTGCAGATCGTTAGTATCAATGGATCTTAGCCGTAACAATCTCACTAGCGAAGTACCAGAGGAGATTGCGGCGTTTCCAAATCTCAACACGCACAATCTCTCCGGGAATGCGCTCCGGGGAGACTTTGCTCGATGGGGATGGGTTTCTGTTGTTGAAAAGATTACCAATGCATATATTAAACAGTAAAACATCGGATCCAAATGAATTAACAGAGAAACAACACCGAATAAGATTATATTAAACGTATGTTTCCCAATCATTATCCGATTATAATATGCAGACAGGAACCGATTAAAAGAACAGAAACATAAATAAGGGCATGATCCAGAAAGGGTAAAGCAATAAATATATTGCGGCAACCAAAATGAAATAAAGATTAGTTTAGAAGTCATCGAAGCATCCATGAAATGGACTGTCCTTAGAGAAGATATCGCCCCCACAAGACGACGGCTCACGATCATCGTCAGCGCACACCAACGGAATCGTCCTTGATTGTACCTCAGAGAACTGCAGCCGAGAGAGGAAAAGGAAGACGTTCGTCCGTGAGAGGAAGAACCAGAGAGAGAGACGGCGTGGGAGGTTTTTCTTGCGAGTATGTAGAAAGACGACGTCGGGTGAGGGATATAAAAAGAGGAGCTCGTGTGCCCTAGCGCGCGGTGATCTTTTGTTTCCGAAAACGCGTCCCGAAATCGCAGCCTTTCGGATCCCAAAATCGCGTCCATAATGGCGAGTTGAATTCTCATTTAAGTCGACTTACCAAATTAATCTTGTGATTAATTTAATCGACTTACCAAATGAAAACCGCAGCAAAAGTATCGAGATCCGAGATTCGAATTAACTCTCCCGAGCCGGAGCCGGAGCCCGAGCCGGAGACGGAGACGGAGCGGAGCGCGCGCGTGTGTGGTCCTCCATTCCTCCTCTCTACTATTGCTACAAGAGCTTGGCGTATGGACTCATATATAAATCTACCAAAAGTTTAGATCTCTAAGGTATGGTACTAAACTTCCACCCAAACTCAACCATGTTTCAAATTTGAGAATTCCCAACTTTTCCTCCAAACCATTTGGTTTCCCAATTGAAACCAAATTGAATGCCAATTATAATTAATAGGTTTTCCAATTAAAACCAAGATACAATTTTAATACAACAATCCCCCACGAATTCACCAATTTGAAAAAAAGATTCAAAAGGATTTAAAAGACTTCTTTCGGCTGCCCACACTTTGCTTTCAGTAAAGGTACCTTCCGGTTTGAACCTCTACCTTAGTTTACTATTTTCACTTTAACATAAACGAAGTGAACTACATCTTAAACTTCAGACCTTGGTGTTAAAGTATACGGTAGAAACAACAAAGTGTTGTTCTTGGTACAATCTTCAGGGTTGGTGCTCTTAAAGGCCATGCACCCTTATCCTGTTTCATTAGTTTGTTCAGGACAGACCCTCTTCCTTTAACTGCGGCCCACAGTAACACTCACATAGGTGGCGTTCTTCAAGGATGCACTGCTAACATCCTGCCCAAAGGCTTGAACCCATTCAGAGCCTACGCTCTTCCTAAACTTGCAGCTTAAATGGCACTCAGGCTTTCAGGGATAAGACACTCATGCTTATGCATTAAAATTAGAATGCCAACCAGTTCTCCAAACAACTTGTTATTACCACATTGAACCTACTTTGTGGGATCTCCACTCAGATAGGTTGGGTTGCTACTGTAGAGGAACTCACAATGGGTCTCAGTCCCATCCCAAGCCTAGACTTTAGGACTAAAGATCTATCAAGTCCCTTAGTCAACGGATCTGCCGTGTTGTCTTTGGATCCAACAAAATCCACAGCCAACACTCCTCGAGACACCAAATCCCTTAACGTCTTAAGTCTGATTTGTATGTGTCTCCTTGTTTTCTAATTGAACTTTGAACTCTTGATCTTGGCAATTGTGGTAATATTATCACAATGTACCGAGATCGCAGGAACATGCTGACCTACCATGGGAATTTCAGACAGAAGTTCCCTTAGCCATTCAGCCTCAATTCCAGTGGTGTCCAAAGCACACAGCTCGACCTCAAAGATGGATCGAGCTAGAATGGTCTGCTTCACAGACCTCCAGGAGACTGCACCGCCTCTAAGGGTAAATACATACCCTGTAACACCATTACTCCCAGACTCCTCTATTTTCCCTATCCAGCTTGCATCACTGTAACCTTCTAGTACAGAAGGATGTTTACCATAATGCAAACTAAGGGAAATAGTTCCCTTCAAGTACTTCAGTACTCGATCCAGAGCCTCCCAGTTAGTACGGTCAGGACAACTAGTTTATCTACTCAGCTTTGCAACCGAGAATTATATATCAGGTCTCGTGCAATTTGTAAGATACATTAAACTTCCTATCACTTGTTAATACCTTAGCTGGGTTACAGGTACTCCACTTTTATTCTTAAACAACGTTTTGGATGAATCAAAAGGAGTGCTTACAGCTTTGCAATCTTGATATCCAAATTTCTCAAGTACTTTCTCAACATAGTGAGATTGAGAAATTACAATCCCATCAACTGACCTTGTCAGTTTGAGACCCAAGATCACATCAGCAACACCCATGTCCTTCATCTCAAACTTGCTACTCAAGAAAGCATTAGTCTCATTAATAATCCTCATATGTGATCCAAACAACAATATGTCATCAACATATAGGCACAAGACAATACACTCATCACCTTTCACCTTGGAATAAACACACTTGTCGGATTCATGAACCTTAAAGCCACATGACAAAATAATCTTGTCAAATTTTTCATGCCACTGCTTTGGTGCTTGTTTCAATCCGTAAAGGGATTTGACAAGCTTGCAAACCTTTCCCTCATTCCCAGGAGTCACAAGCCCATCAGGTTGATCCATATAGATCTCTTCCTCAAGATCGCCATGTAAGAAGGCAGTCTTCACATCCATCTGGTGGATAGAGAGATCATATACAGATGCCAATGATATGAGCATCCGGATTGTGGTCATCCTAGTCACAGGGGAATAGGTATCAAAATAATCGATACCTTCCTTTTGCTTAAAGCCCTTGGCAACTAATCTGGCTTTATACTTTTCAATTGATCCGTTAGGTCTAAGCTTTCTCTTAAACACCCACTTGCACCCAATAGTAGAGCATCCTTTGGGTAAATCAACCAACTCCCAAGTCCCATTAGCCATAATGGAATCCATCTCAGATTTGATGACTTCCTTCCATTGTTTTGCTTCAGATGAAGCCATGGCTTCCTTGTAACTTGGCGGATCACCCTCGATCTGGTAGACAACGAAGTCGCTACCTAGATCCTTAGCTATCCGAGGTCTTTTACTCCTCCTTGGCTCAATCTCTTCAGAAAGATCATTTGGTTCAGGTTGAGTCTCAACCCCCACATTCGATATCCTTTCCACTTGATCTGGAATAGATCCTGATGTGGAGGCGCCCTCAATGTCAGATTCTGAGGAATTCCAGTCTTCAACGGAAAGACATCCTCAAAGAAGGTAGCATCACGGAGTTCAACAATAGTGTTGACATCTATGCCCGGTATCTCGGACCGAAATAACCAAGAACCTATATGCATAGCTATTTTCTAGGTAACCTAAGAAGACCGCATCAACAGTTTTAGGAGCAAGTTTCTTTCTCTTGTGTTCTGGGACTAAAACCTTAGCGAGACAGCCCCACACTTTGAGATATCTTAAACTCGGTTTCCTATTTCTCCAAAGTTCAAAGGGACACTTTTCCATATGTCTTGGAGGCACCCTATTCAGAATATGGCAAGCCGTATTCAAGGCTTCTCCCCACATATAGGTTGGAAGTCCGGAACTTTGTAGGAGAGCATTGATCATGTCAGTTAAGGTTCTATTTTTCCGTTCTGCTATCCCATTTGATTGCGGTAAATATGGGGCCGTAACTTCATGAACTATGCCAAATGATTTTCATTGTTCATCAAATAAGTTAGAGGTATATTCACCTCCTTTATCTGACCTAAGGCGTTTAAGCACTTTTCCTGTTTGTGTCTCAGCCCCATTCTTAAAGATAAGAAATTTCTCTAAGGCTTCATCCTTGGTTTTCATTAGATATACATAGCAGTATCTACTGCCATCATCTATAAAGGTGATAAAGTATTTCTTATTGTCTCGGGTCAACACACCATTAAACTCACAGATATCCGTGTGCACTAGATCCAAGATCTCACTATCTCTAGAGACAGACTGAAAAGACTTCCTAGGTGTCTTAGCTTGCACACATATTTCACATTTTTGAGTTTTATCAATAGTGTGTTTAGGGATCAATTCTAAATTCATCATTCTTTTAATTGAATTTAAGTTTACATGTCCCAATCTACCATGCCACAGATCACAAGATTCTAGATTATTCACAACATGAGACACAGAACTAGAACATTCAGCATTCAAAACATTCATTTCATTTATGTTTACTGAATCACATCTAATTCTAAATAACAAATCAAAATCAGCCAAATAGCCTTTTCCATAGAAAATACCATGTCTCAGAATAACAATTTTATTACATTTAAAGTTTAATTCAAAACCATTTCTAACTAAGATAGAGCCGGATAAAACATTCTTCTTGATGTCAGGAACATGCAGCACCCTGTGCAACGTCCAGACACGTCCAGAGGAGAACCTCAAGTTGACTTGTCCCGACCCTAGCACCTTGGCCGCAGAATCGTTCCCCATCTTCACAGTCCCACCGTTGCAGGTCTGATAAGAAGAAAACAACGTTCTTTCAGAACATATATTTACATTGGCTCCCATATCCATGAGCCACTCATTTGGATCATGGATATTGTATAGTTCAGGTTTTACAGAGACATACCCCTCGCTAGCCCCGAGTCCCATAGTGATCATGTTCACTCGTGGACTCTCGTCTGTAGCCTTAGGTTGAGCCTTCAAGGACGGACAGTCCTTCTTCCAATGGCCAACCTGATTGCAGTGCCAGTAGGGTTTATTCTTTTCCTTTTCTGGATCTTGCCCTTTGGTTTCATTTTATTGTTATTGGGACCCTTTCCCTTCTTATCCTTGCCCTTCGAGGTCATGAAATTGACCTTAGCCTGAATATCAACAGGAAGCACAGGTTTTTGTTTCCTGTGTTCCTCCTCTATGGCAATTGCCACTGTGAAAACTGTGATGTTGTGTGTTATTCTGTGAGCTCTCGGGGTCCTTATATAGGACTAAAAACCCTAGGGTGCTCAGAGTAGAACTTTACATAAGTACCCCTGTGGGGTTACAAAGGGAAACAGTTCATAAGGAAACAATGCATGAGGAAATAGAGATAAATAGAGAAGCGACAATATATGGAATTTTCTAACACTCCCCCTCAAGTTGGAGCATATCCATCAATCATGCCCAACTTGGAAGTTATCCATAAAAGACGCTTCTTTGATAGTGCTTTAGTAAATATGTCTGCAAGTTGAAGATCTGTAGAGATATGTGGTGTGACGATCTGCCCTCCTCGTATTGCATCTCGAATGAAGTGACAGTCAACTTCAATATGCTTCGTCCGTTCATGAAAAACTGGATTGGTGGCAATGTATGTAGCAGACTTGTTATCACAATATAGCGGTGTAGGAGTGGTAGCTGGGAACCCAAGATCCCGTAGAAACGATACAAGCCACGTAATCTCACAAACAGCATGGGCCATTGCCCTATATTCTGCCTCTGCACTTGATCTGGAAACCACGGTTTGTTTCTTACTTCGCCATGTAACAAGGTTACCACCGACAAACATAGCATAGCCTGTAATGGATCGTCTGTCCTCAGGAGAACTGGCGTAATCAGCATCTGCATAAGCAGTGATATCAGTATGACCGTTGACTCTATAGATGAGTCCTCGCCCTGGTGATTCCTTCAAGTATCGAAGGATCAGAAGGACATCCTGCCAACGACTGTAAAGAGGTCTTTCCATGTGACGGCTGGCTCTGCTTACAGCATAAGATATACCAGGCCTAGTGACGGTGAGGTAGATTAGTTTACCCACTAGGCTTCTGTATCGTGTAGTGTCTTCAAACTCAGAATCGGCAGATGTAGTGTGTTTTCGTACCTCTGCAGGGATGCCAGATGGTTTGCATCCAAGTAAACCGACTTCCGTAAGAATATCCAAGCAGTATTTTCGTTGCGATAGATGTAACCCTTCAGCAGTGCGTATTACCTCAATACCAAGAAAGTACTGGAGTTGTCCAAGGTCCTTGGTGACAAACACCTTTTGAAGGAATGCCTTGATCTCTAGAATTCCATTGTCATCATCACCAGTGACCACCATATCATCAACATAGACTGCAAGTATCACAGTACCAGTGGATCGTCGTCTAACAAACACAGAGTAATCAGATGTAGTCTTGTGAAAACCAATAGAGCTAATTTCAGTGGTAAGCCTGTCGAACCAGGCTCGAGGACTCTGCTTTAGGCCATAGATGGCCTTACGAAGTCGGCACACATACTCCCCCTTGACGGAGTAACCCGGCGGTTGCATCATATAGACCTCTTCTTCGAGATCACTATATAAGAAGGCATTCTTGACATCCAACTGAAAAATTGGCCAATTCTTGTTAGCTGCAACAGAGAGTATAGTGCGAATGGAACCCATCCTAGCAACAGGGGAGAAGGTCTCAAAGTAATCGACCCCATATGTCTGAGTGAATCCCTTTGCCACAAGTCGTGCCTTAAGTCTGTCAATAGAACCATCTGGAGATTGTTTGGTCATAAAGACCCATCGGCAAGCAACAGGCTTGATGCCTGTAGGACATGGCACAAGATCCCACGTGCCTCTGGATGTGAGTGCATCCATTTCTTCATTCATGGCCTGTCGCCAACCTGCATCTTGGGAGGCACTATGTTGATCTTTCGGAATGGAGATAGTCATTAGGGCATCTGCATATTGTTTGTCAGTGGAAGAGAGTCCAACAGTAGTAGTAAAGTTAGACATAGGATAAGAGGTACACTTTGTCTTCTGCTTCCTTAATGCAATCGGCAGGTCTTCTGGATCATCCGGAACAGTAGCGGAGGGGACTGTCGAAGATGGCATATCATCCTGAGGCAGAGGTATGGGTAGAGGGACACCTGGTGGTGAGGTCCGAGAGCGATGGGTGTGGTTGATTGGTGGTGGATGAAGATCTAGAGGGACATCGGGGACACTTTGTGTGAAGAAGCTGGTTTGCTCAAAGAAGGTTACATCTGCAGATATGTAATATCGATTATTAATAGGATCATAACATCTGTAACCTTTTTGAGTGGAGGAATAACCAAGGAAAACACACTTGATGGCGCGAGGGGATAATTTGTCTTTAGTGTGAAAATTATGGATGAAGGAGACACACCGAAATATTCGTAGAGGTAGAGGAAAGGGAAGATTATCAGGGTGAAGTAAAGAAAATGGTGTGGATCCTTTGAGAGTAAGAGAGGGAGTCCTGTTGATAAGATGGATTGAAGTGAGGACATCATCACCCCAGTATGTTTTGGGAACATTCATATGGGTTAGAAGGGACCGGGCAATATTTAGGAGGTGACGAAGCTTGCGTTCAGCAACCCCATTTTGCTGAGAGGTATAAGGATAAGAGGTTTGATGTATTGTTCCATTGGAAGCAAAGAAATCAGAAAGATCTCGTTGAGTAAACTCCAAGGCATTGTCTAAGCGGAATATCTGAATATTCGTTGAAAAATGATTTTTGACATAAGCAAAGAAATCTTTGATAATTTTATTGATTTCTGATCGTTCTTTAATAAGATAGACCCAGGATGACCTGCTATAATCATCCACAAAAACATTAAAATAGCGGTGTCCACCAATGGTTCGGACAGGACAAGGTCCCCAAACGTCACAATGAAGTAATGAAAAGGGCATAGTATGACGGGGTTCAGTCCTAGCAGGAAAAGATGCACGATGATGTTATCCGAACAGACATGCTTCACACTCAAAGGGTTTAAGCATGGACAGTTCAGGGAACATTAAGGAAAGAGCTTTAGCAGAGGGGTGACCCAGACGAAGGTGCCAGAGAAGGGGATCAGCAGAGATGGAAGTTGCGCCAGCGAAACCAGAGTTGACAGGGATATCAAGATAATATAAGCCGTTCTTCTCATGTCCCCCACCAAAGATCTGTTTCGTCCCGATGTCCTGAAAATAACAGCATAAGTCATCAAAAATCACGCGACAATTGAGTTCTGTGCATAATTTGTGAACCGACAGCAGACTAAGGGGAAAAGCAGGAGCACAGTAGACATCCGTTAGTCTAAGTTTGGGGCTAAATTCCATAGTCCCCACACTAGTGATAGGTGAGTAGGCGCCATTAGCCACACGAACATGTTTTACCGTAGAGGGGTCCCTGGGAGAGGTGAGGAGACTGCATTCTCCTGTGAGGTGGGTTGATGCACCCGAGTCGATGATCCAGGTACAAGTAGTGGTAGAGGCAGAACTGGCAATCGTACCTGTGGTAGCTGCTAGAGTTGCAGTAGGCCCTGAAGTTGTAGTGTCGACAACTGGGTTCTGAAGGAGTTGGCGAAGACGAGTATATTCTGCAGCAATAAAAGATACAGGAGCATCGGTGGGAGATTGAGCCTGAGAGGTTTCCATAGTATCATAATTTGGGTCATAAGATGTGGCCTCATATGCATTATTGGCTTTGGGCATGCCAAAGGTCGCCCAGCATTTGTCAGACGGATGGTTCCAGCGGCCACAATGAGTACAAGCAGGATAACGAGGATTTGAAAAATCACGACTACGACCGCGTCCTGAGTCTCGTCCTCGTCCCTGCTCTCGTCCACGACTGCGACCAAATATGCGGCCGCGTGATCCTTGGAAGGGTGGTCGTCCTCCTACGAAGTGAGCAGTAGTGTCTGCAGTGGGAGGTTGGTTGGGCGATTCCAGCTCCTGTAGTCTGCCAAAAATAGTTTCAAGGGACGGTAGGGAAGCTGCCGTCAGGAATTGGTCTTTGACAGATTTATACCGAGGGTGTAAACCTGAAAGAAAACGATACACCTGCCATTCTGCTCTTTCACCAATTTGCTTGTCACAACAGACAGGTTGAAATATAAGTAGTTCTTCAAATAACCCTGTGAGTAGCCTATAATATTCTATCAAGGATGTTTCTCCTTGATTTGCAGACCAAATTCTTGTGTAAATGTTAGAAAGCCTAGATTTGGTTGTTTTATGGGAGTAAGTTTTCTCAAGACTTTCCCACATTTCCTTTGCAGTTGTTTTATAGAGCAAATTTGACGCAATATTAGGATCAACACTGTTCGTCATCCAAGTGATTACCTGGCAATTATCGACATACCAGGTGTCATAGTTGGCGTCTGTCTCGGCAGGCGGAGTAGTAGTGAGAATGTAGATCTTGCGCTGACCACCAATGAAAATTTTGAAGGAGCGAGACCATAGTACGTAGTTCTCTGAGCCCTTTAGTTTGATTGAGGTGCCCTGTACCAACATAGATGATGTATGGTACATGGGCTTGGAGTCCGAAGACGTAAGAGCAGATGCCATGTGTGGCCGTAGTGGTCAATGACCTAGTATGCAGAGATAATTGAGATCATACAGAATATTAGTAGATCATACTGAAGAAAACCGTCAATCTATGGTTGGCAGTCTAGAGGACCAGGGGCCTTGCAAGGGACCTGGGTCCTTGTGAAAAGTCTTGGATCGAAGGGAGCTCAGTTCTTGAGCAGAAGAGCCGTAGAGTAGTACTGGGAGGGCGCGTCTGGATGGGCGTAGAGCAATGGCACGGCTGGAGGGGCGTAGAGCAGTACTGGTATGGCCGTAGTACAGTACTGGGATGGCCGTAGGGTGGTGGCGCGATTGCGGAGGGCGCATGGCGGATGAGGCGTTGCGGAGGGCGTCTGGAGGTGAGGACGAGATGAGGCGTGTCTGGAAGGAGATGAGACGCGTCTGGACGAGATGAGGGCGTCTGCGGATGAGGCGTTGCAGATGGGTGCGTCTGGAGGAGAAGCGCGTCTGGAAGGGTGCCAGGGGGGAGCGATTCTGGCGGAGGTCGCGTCGCGGAGGGCGAGAGGTCGCCTGGCGGAGGGCGCCTGGCGGAGGTCTCCTGGCGGAGGGAGCCTTGCGGAGGTCGCGGCGCGGAGGGGTGCCGTGCGGAGGGGTGCGGAGGGAGGGCACCGTGCGGAGGGGTCCTTCTGGCGGAGGGCGCCTGGCGGAGGGCGTCTGGCGGATGGCCGTAGGTTGGTGGAGGAATTGCGCCTGGCGGAGGGCGAGAATCGCGCCTGGCGGAGGGCGGTGGGCGTGGGAAGAGGTGGGCACGTCGCGGTGGGCGTGGGAAGAGGTGGGCACGTCGCGGTGGGCGAGGATCGCGTCTTCGCGTGGAAGGGCGGCGTTGGGAGGAACCCTAGGGGGGACCCCTAGGGTTCGAGCATGACGAGGGCGGCAGTTGGGGTTGGGGAAATTTAGGCTCTGATACCATGTGAAAACTGTGATGTTGTGTGTTATTATGTGAGCTCTAGGGGTCCTTATATAGGACTAAAAACCCTAGGGTGCTCAGAGTAGAACTTTACATAAGTACCCCTGTGGGGTTACAAAGGGAAACAGTTCATAAGGAAATAACGCATAAGGAAATAGAGATAAATAGAGAAGCGACAATATATGGAATTTTCTAACAGCCACCATCAAGTCATCCATAGAAATTTTCCCCTTTCTGTGTTTCAGGGTCATACCAAAATCTTCCCACGACTTGGGAATTTTTCTATGATGCACATGACCTGAAACTTCTCTGGAAGTTTCATTTCGGCATCCTCTAAACCATGGAGCAGGAGTAAAAACTCGTGTGCCTGTTCAGAAACAGACTTCCCTTCGACCATGGAAAACTTCAAAAATTTGGCCACGGAGTATTTCTCAATACCGAGGTCTTCGGTGTTATACTTCCGGTCCAAGTCTTCCAATAGCCCCTTCGCAGTCTGCGTGGACGAACAATATACGTCAAACAAAGTGTTGGACAAAGCCAACAAGATGCAACCATGACATATACGGTCGCGTTCCTTCCACGCAGATTGCGCCTTATGGCTTCGGGTGAGGGGTTTTCCGTCTCCACCGTAGGACAGTCGGTTTCAAGCATCGAGATTAACCCTATGGTGGTTAACCAGATCTTCATGCGTTGTTGCCAACGCTTAAAATTCTGTCCACTGAATTTTTCAGGCATACCCGTCATATCTACCCTCGATTTAAACATTATTTCCGACATTCTAGAATCGGTTCGGGATATCTTCTCTAAGATTGTTGTTGAAAAAATTACCAATGCATATATTAAACAGTAAAACATCGGATCCAAATGAATTAACAGAGAAACAACACCGAATAATATTATATTAAATGTATGTTTCCCAATCATTATTCGATTATAATATGCAGACAGGAACCGATTAAAAGAACAGAAACATAAATAAGGGTATGATCCAGAAAGGGTAAAGCAATAAACATATTGCGGCAATCAAAATGAAATAAAGATTAGTTTAGAAGTCACCGAAGCGTCCATGAAATGGACTGTCCTTAGAGAAGATATCGTCCCCACAATACCTGTGCGTAGGGTACTGGCGATCCGTTCCCAGGATACGATGGCTCACGATCGTCGTCGACGCACACCAACGGGATCGTCCTCAATTGTACCTCAGAGAACTGCAGCCGAGAGAGGAAGAGGAAGACGTTCGTCCGTGAGAGGAAGAACCAGAGAGAGAGACGACGTGAGAGGTTTTTCTTGCGAGTGTGTAGAAAGACGACGTCGGGTGAGGGATATAAAAAGAGGAGCTCGTGTGCCCTAGCGCACGGTGACCTTTTGTTTCCGAAAACGCGTCCCGAAATCGCAGCCTTTCGGATCCCAAAATCGCGTCCATAATGGCGAGTTGAATTCCCATTTAATTCGACTTATCAAATTAATCTTGTGATTAATTTAATCGACTTACCAAATGAAAACCGCAGCAAAAGTATCGAGATCCGAGATCCGAATTGACTCTCCCGAGCCGGAGCCGGAGCCGGAGCCGGAGCCGGAGACGGAGCGGAGCGGAGCGCGCGCGCGGTCATCCATTCCTCCTCTCTACTATTGCTACAAGAGCTTGGGGTGTGGACTCATATATAAGTCCACCAAAAGTTTATATCTCTAAGGTATGGTACTAAACTTCCACCCAAACTCAACCATGTTTCAAATTTGGGAATTCCCAACTTTCCCTCCAAATCATTTGGTTTCCCAATTGAAACCAGATTGAATGCTAATTGTAATTAATATGTTTTCCAATTAAAACCAAGATACAATTTTAATACAACAGTTTCTACGGTGGAGGCGGCAGGGAAGCGATCGGGGGGGCTTACGGCATTGTGCTGTTGGGGAGGCTTTGCAGGAGGGGCGGCGATGGTGGGGATGAGTTCCGGCAACGGGACTGGATCGACAGCAGGGAGACGACCGAGGGGGGGGGGCTCAGGGTCTGAAGGAGGAGGAGGTCGGCGGGGGGAGGAAGGGGAGGACGACGTGTGCTGGCCGGAGGTGGGGGCATGGGGGAGAGGGGAAGGGGGAGGTGGGTGCTGGAGAAGGTGTGGTCGGAGGGGGGGAGAAGAAGGTGGATGCTGGAGGGGGGAATGTATTCGTTTTTAAATAAAAGAACTTAAAGGGTATAAAATGTAAAATGCTTGATGGATATCGTTATAGTTAACCGGAAATCGGTGAAAATTAACACGAGGGTTATAGATGCAAGAGCTAAACACTATTGAGGGTTCTGGATGTAATTCACAGTTACGTGGGATTATGATTGTAATTGCGAACTCAAGGTTATGGATGTAAAAATCCCATTGGGAAATGGGTCAGGCCATCAAGGCCCATCTCGGAATCGGGCAGAGCCTGGCCCATGCATGAAAATTATATAGAATGAGGGCCGGGTCTGGCTCTCATTTACATCGAGTTCGGGCCGGGCCCTGGCTTTTCCGGGTCGGGTTAGGTCCAAGTCGGCCCATTCTAATGCTCCACCGTACTTATTAGTAGGATTTACTTTGCTTAATATTTTTACCCAACCCAAGCTTGCAATAGTGTATTTACTACCTATGTTTTCAATAAAAAGTACGTGATCTATAACTTTCTCCTTGACAAGAATATTTTTAACGTCAATTCGCATCGGTACTCGTGTATGCTTGTTATTATTAGCAAAAATATATCGGTAGAAATGTCACAAAGAATCTTTAAATATCTTGAGGTTGAATCCGCTATCTTGAGACCCGCAATGAAATTCTTTAGCAAAAGTGCTTGTGCAGTAACCTCATGATATGCAATGAACTCAGCTTCCATACTTGATGTGACAAGTAATTGCTTCACACTTCTCCATGAAGTAGCACCTCCGGAAAATAGAAAAATGTATCAAGAGGTAGATTTTCTATCCTCCTTATTACTTACATCATCCGAATATGAATGTTGTTAGACTAGCACAAATCCTTAGTTTTTTGCATTTATTGCAAGATCTTCGCTGCTATCCAATCATCCATCTTTGTATTGCTTCGATATCTACTACACATCCAAATTGCAAAACATATATCTGGTCTAGTGCATGTCATTAGACCCCCAATGATAGACAAATATGGAAAGCCCTTTTTTATTCCTTTTCCAAATTATTTTTAGAACATCTGAATAAAAATTTTCTTCTTCTTTAACCATTACATGCATAGCTAGAAGAACAACGTTTCATGACAAATCTTACTAATAATTTTTTGATATAAGTCATTTGAGACAATCAAGTATTCTTTAAAATATGTCTCTATGAATTTCTATACCAATGACATTTAGCATTGTCCTTGTCTTTCATTTCAAAATTATTAGAGAGATATCTTTGTATCGTTCAATATCCCAAGTTCATTACAAGCAAGCAAAATGTAGAAAAATATATTTACTCACACTCATCTTAAGACATGCAATTATCAACAACTTTCACAATAAAATCAAATGAAGTTGTAACATTGTTGAACTAAATATAACATTGACGAGATGCTTTTTTTAGTCCATATATGGAATTTTGTAATTTGCAAGCTGAATGCTTACCTTTATCTAAAAGAACACTCTCACATTGTCGCATGTCAATATACTCATTCAAATCTTCCATAAGAAATGTCTTGATGTGCCTCCAAATCAAATGAGCTACTGCTATGATAATTCGCAATGGATCTTTTCAAGATATAGGATAACTTATGCTCTCTTTTTGAGTTAAAACTTTACCCACAAGTCTAGTACTATATTTGAATATTTCCTAATGAATATTTATTAATGTTTAAGACCCATTTATAACCAATTGATTTCAGGGCCTGTTTGGTTACTGGGTTGGGCAGGGTTGGGTTGGGCTGGGTTGGGATGGGTGAATAGTAATCTGTGAGGAGGAAGTACCCTTGTGAATAGTAACCAGGGTTGGGCCAACCCTGCCCAACCCTGCAACCAAACAGACCCTCTGGTTGCTACCACGTACCACACTTGTTTTGTATTCATAAAATCCAACTTCTCCCTCGTGGTATCATACCATTTAGTAAAATTAATTCCAATAATGGCTTGTGAAAATATTTTGGGTATGAAATTCCGATATCACAGTCACATTCTTGTAAGCATGTCACAAGATCTGAAGAGCTTGTATATTTTACTACCTGACCTGACCTTTGAGCGACGACGATAGATATTAAGAAGGAGAGGAGGAAGAAGATGGGTTGGACGGTAATGGACAAATATGTACCCGTGTTTGTTCGCTAGCGTATATGTTTTTATGCCAATATGAATATGCCTTTGATTTGGGAAGATAAGGATTGGTTTTTATTTTTTGCGAATATAGATTTTGGACAACATTTTCATTTATTTAAGATATGAATTTGGTTATACTTTTGATAGATACAAGATATGGATGTAGTGATAAAGCTGCTCCAGGAAAAGTGGTGAAGTACGAGAAAGCTTGCACTGAGAATCAACATACCTTCATTCATTTTGGTTTTGATACTTTTGATTTCTTAACACCAGAAGCTGTTGAGATTTTGAAGAGGATTCAAAAAATCACGAACAATAATGTGATGGTTCCTAGGTTTACCGATGTAGTGTTTAGAAGGATTGGTTTTACAATTCAAAAAGGACCAGCGGTGCGGCCTGTTTACCCGTTTGTCTCCTATTTCGATGTAATCAACGAAGTTATTTACTTTGTAGATGTGGATATCCTTATTACTGAAGCTGTGTGAGCATATTGTATATACATGTGTGTATGTATAGATGTAAATTAAAAAGTTACGTGATTACATGTAATACAACAATGTCTGTCCGCTATCATCTTCGTTTTTTGTGGATATGAATATGTTTTTTTTATTTTGGTAGATGTGGATATGAATAATGATAAGTTTTCAATTTTTTTGCCGATAAAGATAATGATACCATTTCATTTTCAAGATACGGATTTCGTTATATTATTTTTGGCAGATTTATATATAGACATCCATAATACTGAATCTATGTGAATATAGTCTATATACATATGCCAAGGTGTCTATAGGCATATATCTAAATAGGTTATGTGGTAAAATATAATATATTGTATTTTACAATCATTTTCAGAAGCATGAATGTGTTTTTGTTAGAGTAATCCGCAACAATCTATTAAACATTCGTATCGGAGTTATAATTAGATACATCTGCACCCAAATTCGAAGAAATTATTTCAATATTCAAAATATGCAAGTTATCTTTTTCGACAGTTCTGCAAAGACCCACCAATGCCAACTGATTTTTAACGACCTTGTCAATAACTATTCCTATATTCGAACCGATGATATATAGCTTATCTATGGAGGTTACCAAGGAAAATGAGATAAGTTTAAGTTTAGAACTATTAAAACCGATGATATATAGCTTATCTATGGTGGGTTCGAACCAACGAGATAGGTTCAAGTTTAAATCCCCCGACTTGTTTCGAAGTTACCTCATGAACCGCTGCGTCGATATTCGTTGACGGTTAACGGATCACCCTACACAAATTTGTCATCGATTAGTAAAAAAAAAGCAAAGCCGATACTGTCGAAACCTACCATTTTATAAAGAGATATTTCCTCGATCATTGCGCCTATATCTTTCGAAGTCCAGAAATTATGTTTCCCTCCTCCCTTGCGCCCCTCTCTTTTTTTTCTCTTGCTCCCTCCCTCCAACCCTAAAAACTAGGTCGATCTCCATTTAATTGGATTGCATTTTGGATAAATAAATCCATTGACATTTCTGAAATGTTATGCACCTAATAATAATAATAATTTTGAGAACATGTATTGCAGGAAAAAAAATTTCAGGTGCAATATTGCACTCGAGTACATACATACATGTGTATAAATATATATGTATATATGTATATGAAAATATGAAATGAGGTCACCTCCCCTATTATATGGTACGCCGCCTCTTAGGCGCATTTCAGGCATGATCAGTGGCCGTTTACAACACCACCAATTCGATCCAATACCACCTTCAGATCAACCTCTATATTTTCCAATTTTAGAATCAATTAATTATCTCCCACTTTTCCTGTGATCACATTGATAATTGGTAAGCATTTCTAAATATAGTATTTTCCTACAAAAGGAGATTTAATCTTTCTCCGTCCTCTTGATTTCCAAAATTGATCGTGTATCAATGCTACATGTTTGCATGAATGTTGTTTTCATTCCTCAAGGTGGTTATGTAAATTCATCTAAGCAGTATTTTTCCTTTTGTTTATTTAATAGAATAATATTTTTTTTCATATTTATTATCCTCACATCTTAGGTTAAATTTAAGAAGGATAAATTTTAATTACTGAACATAATAATATATTTTTTTAACAGAAACATAGTTGACATATAAATTAAGTTTCCGTTTTTGAATTTGAATCATATTGATTTTGCGTTCAAGCCACCTAAGCAAGAATAGCATTCTCTACGAGACTTACATTTGTTTTAGTTGCTGGTTATCAACAAAATCTAATGGAATCTTACTTAATGTTGTTTTATTTTTCAGCCATCATTACAAAGTGCAAGTCAACAAAATCTAATGAAATCTTACTTAATATTATTTTATTTTACATGGCATCATGTGATATTTACAAAATGCAAATTTTACAAAAAAACATCATAGTTTCACGTAACATCATCGGAAAAAATATTGACAAAATTTGTGAATCATAATCGACATATTACAAGGGATTGGGGAGCCTACACCCATATGTAGGCAACTTTTGTACATTAACCCATTTTCTTCTCAATTGTTTTGATTTTTTTTGAAATGTATCCTTAGGGGGATTACTTAAAATATTAAGTGAAATATGTACTCGAATTTCGTGGAAAACATACATGTCAAACATATCCATCTTGATGGATAAGTTAGAAGTCTCAAGTAAGTTGAAATTTGAATGAGATCACGGTGATATTTTGTTATCTAAATCTCCCACAGACTCAATTCAAAAAATCATAGAAAAAACAAATAGAAAAAGGAGCAGATGTAAGAAGGTTACCTACACATGAGTTTAAACACCCTTTTCCCTATTACAAATATGCACTTTATTTTACAAAATAAATAAGAAGTTCACAAAAGAAAGAAGTATTTACCAAAACCCGTAATTGAAATCACATCGATTACAAACAAAATATCAAAATGATGGATTGGTATATAGCAATGCCATTAATTATTATTAAAATACATACAATTCACAAGAATATGGTATATTTTACAAAAAAATCCGTTTGGCCGAAATCACAGGATGAAATACCAAGAATCAGATTAAGCTTCACGTATTTTAAAACAACCCTTTAAAATTAGTATGTTTCCATGTCTACATCAAATAATTATTCCATAATTTAATCATCCTGTATATTAAGAAATATAGTATGACGTCATTATCAAAGTAGGAAATATAATAGGAAATAAAGTTAGTCGAAAACAAAAGAAATAGTCAAATTTGTGACATTTGTCCGCTCACATGAGTACTTATACCATAATTTAATCATCCTATATATTAGGAATTATAGTTATGATGTGATTATCAAAGTAGGCCATATAATATTAACAAAGCTGGTCGAAAACAAAAGAAATAACCAAATTTTTGACATTTGTCCTCTCACATGAGTATGATATAGAATTTACTTCTACGACATTATTAAAGTTGAATATCATTTTCGAAATGTTAGTTGGCACGAAACCACTTAGTAATTTTAATCCCACTCGTACGATCATCATCCTTACTCGTACACTCATAATCCAACGGCCTAAAATGATACCTTTCCAAATCAAGGAAAGGTGCCACCTCATTAAAAAGGCTCCCTATATGTATGTATGTGTGTGTGTGTGTGTGTGTATAGGAAATTTATCCAATGAGCTCTATGTCTATTTGAGATCAGATGAACTCTTGTTTTTATCCTTTAGATCATGATTTGATGATCATATTTTATCTCATACATTCCTATTTTTAGCGCCAATTTTTACCATAACAAATTCCCTTCACATTCTCCTCGTAATTGATTTCCTTTTTTGATATGCAATTAAGTCTGCCCGATATTGCATTGCATTTATTTTTGATATTTCCAAAATCATCTCTTTCTTCCTCTTGTTGTGAAATCTCAAGATCTCCAACGATGAAAGAAGATCGTCTTCAAGTCCTCGATTTGTAAGATTTTTCGTTGCTTATTAGACATTTATTTATTGTTCTTTTGTAGAGTTTGATCGTTTGTTTTTTTATTTTCGATTTCGGTTTCAAACGCGATGGATCATATGTGACTGGAAATTGATCGTGGTTTCTCAGAAGCAATGATGAACGGTGTGTCCTGGATGGATTTGATTCTTGAAAAGATTGTATCAGAAGGAGAGAAGATGGATGTCTTGCAATTGGATTTGGATAGCGACAACATCATTTTAGAAAAAAATATACTTAGTTACTGATGGCATTTGCATATGTTACTGACAATATATCATTTATTACTTTTCTATTTTATTATTCTTACTAATTAAATTCCATTCATAATTACTTACGTATCGTAAGTTATTTATATGTGGCCATCCGTAACACTTGACGTATTACAACTACATAAGTAAAGAAAGCGTGATTCGATAGTAATTCAAAACATAGAATATAGTAAGTAAGATATAAAGAAGCATCAGTAACCTGTAACTAATTGTATGTAAAAGAAGACAATGGAACCAGTAAGTTGGAATAATTATAGAAAACCATTCATGTGACTAGTAACTTATGTATTGCTATCAATAACTCTCATTGCATTATAAGTAATTTAAACTGTTATAAAAGTAAATAAGAAGCACGTCAGTAACACTCAAAGTATTAAGTAACTATAACATTAGTAACAATCAAAATGAGTTCAATAACACTTGATTCATGATTTGTAGTTAGAATTGATTTTTTATTTAAGGCATTTTGATTTCATATAATTTAGTAATTTAGGCGACTATCAGTAACACTTGTCATATTACAAGTAATAAAATAAGTTACCTAAGTAAAGATGGGGTAATTTGATAGTAATTAAAAATGTAGAATAAGTAATATTGAGAAAAGCATCTGTAACATGTAACAAACTGTAAAGTAAGAGAAAACAATGGAATAAGTAACTTCGAATAGTTATGAAAAAACTTGAGACCAGTAACTTACAGATTGCTATCAGTAACACTCGACACATTGTAAATAATTTAAAAGGTTATATAAGTAAATATGAGAAGCCTTAGTAACACGTAAAGTATTAAGTAATTAGAAAATCAGTAACAATCAAAATGAGTTCAGTAATATGGATATTTGTAATCAGTATTTGTTATATGGACATTAGTAGTTTTTACCTTCACGTTTGAATATAATACTTCTCACAACAAAAATTACTTGATTTATGAATTTGTATTACTTGAGTAACATGCATGAATTACTGATTTCTGTACAATGTAATATTACAAATGTAAATTACTGATTATTATTTTCAATATTATTGATCTCGCAACAAATAATTACTTGAGTAAACAAGTACATTACCGATCAGATATATAATGACTATTTCTTAGGTCTGAAATTAAAGATTTGAATTTATCTTTCCAAAACCGTCTTCCTTTTTTAAAGGATTCAACATAATTGGAAAAATTAAAGGCTCAAACATATTAACACCCTTTCAAAACCATGCTCCTTCGAAATAGGAAACTTCTAAAATAGAAGTACACGTGGAGAGCCTACATTTGGTGCTCACCAAAACTCAAATGGGCACATGGCTCACTGGATAAGCCATCTCTCTATATATTTGTATGTGTGTGTGTCTGTGTGTGTAGGGTAAAATGTTTTTGTCCCTAGGGTGGAGCTAACTTGGCTCCCCCTTCATTTTTTCCGTATTTTGTGGATTTTTTAAAACACCTGGAGGGATTTGATAACTCAATGACAATATTTTGTCATTCAAATTCCGTGTAAAAAACAGACATTGTTAAGCTGTCCATCTGGAGGGGTCGATTTTAACAATTCTAAGACCATCAAAATTTGATAGTTTTGATGGAGGGGTTATGAATGTCCAATTGCGTTGAAATTTGAAAGATAAAATATTATCACTTAGTGATCACTGCCCTCCCCCTCCTATGTACACAACAACAACAAGCCTTTTCCCACAATTAAGCAAGGTCTAGCTACATGGATTTTTTGCCTCCATTCAGATCTATTTTGGGTCATCCACTTCGACATTTTCATTTCTCCTATTGTCGTTCTCTGCAAATGTCTATGGCTCACATGCCAACATTCTGATCCTTAGATCATAGTAGGTCTCACAGATGCTTTGTAATACTTTCATTTGACTTTCAAAGGGATTCTCTTATCACAAAGAAATGTAGAGTCTCCTCTCTACTTTAGCTAACCTGCATTTATTCTGAGCAATATCCCCATCAATTTCCCCATTTTGTTGCAAAATGGATCCCAAGTATTAAAAAAGACATTTCTTCTGAATGTTATCACCTTCAATCTTCATCTCGAGTCCTTCATCGTTCTTACCATCAAATGTGCACTCCATATATTCAGTCTTAGTCCTACCTATACAAAATCCTTTAGTCTCTAAGGTATGTCTCCAAACCTCCACCTTCTCATTTACTCCATCTCTTGTCTTATCAATCAACACAATATCATCGATGAACAACATTCACCAAGATATATCATCCTGAATGACTAGTCAACTCGTACATAATATGACTCATCATTTTGATATCTCTATAATTCAAAAATTTTGAATGTCTCCTTTATTCTATAAAGACACAACACAATGCTTCTTCTCCATTCTTCAGACATTTTCTTGGTTCACATAATTACATATAATAAATTTATAAGCCAAGTCAAATCCCGTTCACCTACAATTCTCCTAACTTCTATAGCAATATCATAAGGTCCTACCCCTTTCCCAGGTTTTATAACCTTGAAAGCCTCATCTACTTCCTTTCTTTGTATCCGTCTGTAGCTTCTACGATTCAAGTAACATTCACTACCAGCAACATCTCCCGAAGTAATCCTTTTATTCTCTTCTCCAATGAAAAGCTTATGGAAACACTGCTTTCATCTGATCTCTATATCCTTTTAAGTAACAAGCACATGTCCCTCATCCTTGATGCATCTCACTTGAGAAAGATATTTAGTTTTTCTTTCACTTCCTTTGGCCAATCTAAATATATCCTTTTAGCTCTCCTTTGAGTCAAGCTTTTTTTTTAATAAAAATTCATAAGCTTTCGACTTACCTTCATTTATGGCCTTCTTTGCTTTCTTCTTCTTTATTTTTTAGCTCGTGACAGTTTCCTCAATTCTATTCTTACACATAGCTTTAAAGCAAGCTCTTTTATTTTTTAGTTTCTCTTGTACCCCTTCACTCTACCACCAAGCATCCTTTTGACACGGGACTCCTCCCTTAGATTTGCTTAGCATCTCTTTGGCTACCCTTTGCATACAAAATGCTACCACCTCCCACATCTCGTTTGCGCTTCACTCCTGAGATAAGTCTTCTAAAACCTTCTCCTTCAGGCTTGATTATTTCAATTGAAGATTCCACCATTTAGTTTTAATGATCTTGGGAGCCATCCTCTTCTTTGTCAACCATTTTATTTGCACATCCATGAATAACAAGCGATGTTGAGACATCAAGTTCTCTCTAAGAATTGCTTTGCAGTCTTTGCAACACAACCGATCTTTTCTCCCCATCACAAAGTAACTGCAACGCAATCGATCTTTTCTCCTCATCACAAAGTAATCTATCTGTGTTTTAGTCGAGCCACTCTTATAAGTAGTTAAATGCTCATCCTTCGCCTTGAAGTTAGTTTTTGCTATGAAAAGGTTATAAGCTGTTACAAAATTCAGAATGACTCTTCTATCCCCAAAGCCATGGCATCCATGACCTACTGTAATGAGGCTACCCTCAAGGGGGAGTCTTGGATGCCCCAACCCTTATTTTTTTAATTTTGTCAGGTATATTTGAAAACACCCAAAAGAATTTAGTCGACTATATGACACCATATTCTCATTCAAATTGTGTGAAAAAGATACTTTGAAAACATCTACCTAGAATTAGTCGATTTTAGCAATTTTGAGACCATTAAAATTTGTCAAACGTGAAGGATGAAATAAAAATCTCAAATGAATGAGCCTTATGCCCATTAGAGTTTTGGTGAACACCAATTCTACGTCATACACGTGTATTATCAATTAAATGGTTACCTATTTTGAAGGATGTCATTTTTAGAAGGATATTAATATGCTTGTCGATTTAATAATAAGTATTATTCCAATTATAACATGTCCTTAAAAAAGGAAGGACACACATACATGCATGCACCTACTCTTATCGATTACTGATTCTGAGTAAAAGATTAATATGTAATCAATAATATATTCTCCTTATTGACAATTAATATAGAAACAATACTTTGAAAAGAAGTTACTAAACACGTGCAGATAAGGAAAAATGAATTTGCAAAATAAATGGATTGCTTTGTTAACGAAAAGGGGAAAAATTATTAAAAAAATAAATGCGGAACTCATTACATACCCATTTTGATATTACTAACCATTTTTTTTATAATATTACTAATTTTGCACACACATGCACATACACACATTAATCAGGTCCAATAAGATCCATTCCATGCTCCCTTTAAATACATTATCCACAAGAGGATTACCCATCATACTATTTATTTGAAAGGAGCTTACTCCAACCTAACTAAACACAACAAAACAAACGCAGTGTGGAGTGATGGGGAATGAGACATCGATGTCAGGGGAATGAGACATCGATCTTTCATTGCAACCCATTTTCCTTGATTGCATCTTTATTACCTCTAGGCTAACTAGAAAGAGAAAAATCTCATCACAAGAGAGCTCAAGATAGAAGATGGATGATCATGGCAATGAACAGGAAAATTTGAATTTTGAAAACGAGAAAGAAACAAAAGGACAATCAGTATGTGTTAAGCATTTGGTATTTCCAGACCTTCTCCGATCAAGCTTAATATGTAATCTTGACAAATTATCCGAGGTTTGAAACAGGGAGAAAATGCCATCCATTCAAGGAAAGAGATTGATAGTGAAGCTCTGGGTTTCGCTTATGAAAAGACTTCCCAATCTGGACAATCATCGAAGGTGAACTATAGAAAAGGCTTCTTCAAAAAAAAAAAAAAATAGAAAAGGCCTTCTCGATCCTTCTACTTACTAGATATAGCTCGAAAAGGTATGGGGGGAAACAGAGGAAGGTGTTAGGGGGAGGAGGGTCAACCCGAAAACTCAGTTGAAGGGTGTGGATCAAGAGCTCGAAGACTACTTATCCACTTGATCTCCATTATCCAAATCAGAGGTACCTCCGTCAGCTCCAGCCCTAGAGATGATCTCAGACTTCTACATAGACTACTTCCATCAAATCAGTGCCTGACTTTATTCATCTATCGAATCACATCCACCGCATGACGAAGAAATTAGGTTGGAAAATTCATAATATCAAGGTTGCATTCTCCTCCGGTCTTCTTTTATTATATTAAGAAATATATATAGAGATGAATCTATTTGAACGAGATGGTGTTTTCACATCAAACCCTAGTGCCTGCTTTGTCTTGATTGGAGATTAATGGACAAGAAGGCCTATAATATGATTTTTATTAAATAGCACCACTCAACTACTTCATACATGTTGACTTTATTGGTAGTTTATACGAAAGGTCACCTTCTTTTGAGGCAAATATATTGAAAATTTCATGTACTAAGGCAAGCCTATCACAACAATATTTAAAAAACCCACTAGGACAATCGCTAATTGTACTCATATACTATTTAATAAAAGAAAACAAATAATGGAGGATGTAAGCCGAGTACGCTGATTGTTTGAAGCAATATACATCTGTCTTAGTGTACTTATGCATATCAGTGTTTTTTTCTCCTTGAAGATTTCTGCTTGTGTTTATTGATCGTATTCATTCCATACATCATCATCGAGAGAATGAAAGCTCTCAAGAGTTATAACAAAACATGACGTGGTACCTCCTATAACAAGGGATTGCGACCCCACAAAACCACTACCCTGGATCACCATGCATCTAACCAAACACTCTTGAACTATGTAGATCGTGTGAAAGTAGGATACATTAAATTTGGGGGGCAAAGAACTTTACAAAAAATTCTTGATGAGAATAAATGGAAGTAAAGGATTACACTGAATCAGATTTGACACAGGAAGTTCTTCATCCCTATTTTTACTTGAATATCAAACTCATTCAAAAGGGAGGAGGAGTGGTGAATTGTACAATATTTTTCCAAAAATTAATTGCAAATTATAAAATTAGGCAACTATAATATAGAGTATAGACAAGAAAGCCACAATAAACTCCATTTTAACATGAAAAATTAAGCACACAAAAATCACAACTCGAAAATTCTCATTCAAGGATTTTTCCTTCTGCTCTATCAACGATGTTATCTTCCACAGCCAGCGCTACTTTGAAAAAGATAGTTCAACCTCATACAAGCTTCCCTTTCACAAACTCTTAAAAAGATTTCTTCTCCCGTAGAGAGACAACCACTCGTCGGATATCGACATACTATAATCTACAAAAAATTACCTTGTTAATAATGACATCAATAGCACAAGCTTACAAGGAAGAAGGCTTAGCGATGCTCTAGAAAAAATGGAGATGACATGAGATCACTATAGAGCTTAAAAAGCTCAAATGTGGCAAACTAAGAATGAACAATGGAACACTCAATAGATGAATAGGAGTGAAATGCTTTTAGTGATGGCTTGCAATGAAACTTGAGGGTCCTATTTATAGTGCTTAGAGGCCTTAAGAGCTGTTAGCGTAGATTAATTATAGTTAGGTTGGAGTTATCGCACCTTCGAACTGGAGCACTAGAAGGCATTATTTGCACATCCAAAGTACTTTAGTCTGATGCTAATACTAAAACAAAAATCTAAGGGGAGATATCATGGCTAAAAGATTAACTCTTCTGAAACACCGACTGAAGGTAAGATGAGAATTTATATGATGGTTTAGGCATGTAACAGAAGATAGCACATTTGGTCGCCAACTTATTCTAAGTGTTGACTTAATAAGGTATGCGCCGAGCCGCCTACTTACCATAAAATAGTATACATTCTAATATCAACATATCACTGCAAGCTCTATTACAAATAGGAACATATCTTATCACGTGTATAAAAAGATGACCCCTTAATATTGTTCAACTCCCAATGCTACTATAACAGATAACAGCATATTTTACCCGTGATTATTACTACATAAATTAAAAGAAGCCGCAGAAAAACTCAGGTATGTGTTTGTATTTAGTGAGTGTACAGAAATTGGATAATTGTTCAAACCTGGTCTGAGAAATCTCATTCCATTTCAGAACCTTCATCTTCATCTTCATCCAAGATGTATACAAGGGCTCGCTTCCGTACGGCAAAGACGCAAGCAACACCCCGGGAAGCTGCAATAGTAACTTGATACGTTATCCTTCTACATAAAAGCATCCTTCTGAAGTATACGAAAAAAATGTCTGCTTGGTATAAAATCACGATAGAGGCACTTGGATGCAATCAGGAACCAGCTTAGAGTAATTGCATACTCACAAAGGAAGACAATTTAGTGGATCTAATATGGACAGGGGAGAATTTCTGTTGTGACACTAAAGCTCTGTCGAAATTTCACCTCGGAAGATTAATCTAACATACAGGGGTATTTCAGTAATTTGATGTAAACCTCACCGTAACCCTATCCCTAGCATTGCAGGAAAAGAGAGCCCTTAGTAAACTGCTCATAGCACTCTGGGAACAATTTCGGAAAGAGAAGCGTATTAGAGTGAGCAGTGGACGTAAGCACATCACAAAACCACTGTAAATGTTTTAGTTGAGTGTTCAGTAAGTGATTTCATTCTCGATCGTTTCTGGTTCTACGTTTTTAATAGAATCCATTCCTAACAAGCTCCAGTGGGTCCATTAACAAATCCCAGACCCCATTAACAAATCAAACTCCATGATTAACAGTTCAATGTACCTAGAACTTTCTCACTGGTTCCAAATGTTCGATCAGTTCGCATCATTACTTGTCAGTTACGAGTCACTGAAGCAATGCAGTAGCTCAAAAGAGTTAGGGGCCTCAGATATGATAGGGGTATTGAACAAACAATCAAGAAGGCTGTATAAAGCAAACAGTCCTAGAAACGGTGGACAATAATGAATAAACTCTTGACGACAACAGTGAATAAACTCTTGATGTGTGCTTGATTGTGTTGTTTAGGGTATACGGGAAATGAGGGCAGTAGGTCTAGTTGATTATTATATTGATGCATGTTAGATCCCGATAACTTCCAACAATTTTGATTCTCATGAAAATTTTCATTTATTGCTTTGCTAATACTTGTTAATATTGTTGTGCAAGTAGATCGTTTTTATCGCTATCTTTATAGTATATGTTTAACAACAAAGCCCAACCAATGATCATGCAATTCTCTTGGCTTTGCTTCTGGTTGCTTCTTGGGTGTGGAGGTACAAGATTGATGCTAAAACTCGGCTGACCCTGTATCACCCATGCAAAGGTGGAGCTCCATTCTACAATGCTTGCCGAGTGGAGACTAAACACGACCGACCATTATGGCAAGGCCCCAGAGCGTAAAAGAATGTGCCGACTATTGGAGATGTTAAATGATTACATGAAGCCAAACATTTGACACAACGGTTCGGCACTTTTCATGATTATTACAAACATAGAAAAAGCATATTCTGTGGTACATTTAACAACTTAAGCTCAACCTTGAAAAAATGTCACAGCTCTATAATAGTATCATTTTTCTGGTTAAAAAAAGAGATACAACACCATTACAGCTGTAATCAGATCCTTCTTTATGTCTTCCAACTAGAAAGGGTTTTTTTATAAAGACAATATAGTCCTATCTGATATGAATAGACTTGTAATCAGATCCTTGGGGAATAAGAATAGCGCCTTATATTCGGGTCTATGAATAGAAGAGTGGAGTCATTGACTCCCAAGAAATAAAATAGACAGAATAGTCAGAGAATAACGCCTTATAGAGTTTTACATGTTCTTTGGAGGTCTTGAGAGGTGACCAACCACCATTAAATCGTGACTTAATCATTTCTATGCTTAGATGGTTGTTATTGTGCATTCATTACTCCACCATTTGGAATTAAAGTCGGCCTCAACATCGGTGTGAGAATGCAACGTAGCCGATGTGCACTTCTTAGAAGTTATGAAGATCTAGATGTGGCCGATTGAAAATCATCGAGAGATATAAAGATGTGCTATCGGCAATCAATAGCAAAATCATGCAAGGAGAGACAACCAACTGTTCAATTGATAGAGAGATCGACTGTACATTGGCATAAATAAGCCAATCAAGTGAACGGAGCATCCGGAGACCAATCAGCAGGTCCTGATATAGATTTTGACATGCTCTAAGTTAAATTATATGGATGCAGTGGATTCAACTATTTCCTAGATCATGCACAACAATCCACATCACCATTTTAAAGGCAATTGATGAAAATGCAGCCATAAGATGATCAATAACTCGTGACATAAAAGAATCTATCAGATGTATATTTAATGGTGAACTTATTTTGAAAGGTGCATCATTCTCCAAGATTACGTTCGATGCATGGATTTAGCTATCGAGATATATACGATATACCGAGTATCTATGTCATTTTCCAAGATATCAGTCAATATTTGACTGGATATCACCGATATATCGGAATATCGATTGGGTATTGTAGAATTATTTCGTATTTCTATATTGTTTCCTTATTTTTCTCTATATTCTAGATTCCTACGTAATTTGCCCATAGGTCTCTGTTGGGAAAAACGAATGAGATGATTCTATTCCATAAGCCCTAGGCTCTCTTATATAGGAGAGTAGCCTATGGGTAAATTACATAAAGAGAACAACAGAAAAATAAAATAACGAAGAGGTACAACTATTCTATATACGTCAACACTCCCCCTCAAGATGGAGCATAGATATCAATCATGCTCAGCTTGGACGCACACTTCTGGAATGGGCCTCGAAGTAATGCCTTGGTGAAAATATCAGCAGTCTGATTCTCTGATGTGACGTGAGATGTAGCAATGAAACCCTTCTGAACCATGTCACGTATGTAGTGACAGTCAACCTCAATGTGCTTGGTCCTCTCATGAAAGGCTGGGTTATTTGCAATGAACAAGGCGGCCTGATTGTCACATTCCAACATCATAGGAAGAGGTATATCAAGACATAGATCTGCAAGTAAAGATTTCACCCACATCATTTCTGTGCTAGCCTGGGCCATAGCCCTGTATTCGGATTCAGCACTGGATCTAGCTACCACTGTCTGTTTCTTGCTCCTCCACGAAACTAGAGCATCTCCAACATAGACTGCAAATCCTGATGTGGACTTCCTGTCCTTGGGGCATCCTGCATAGTCTGCATCCGCACATGCCGTGATAGAGATCTCCTTTCCTTTCTTAAATAGCAAGCCTGCACCTGGGGATGATTTTAAATATCTCAGAATCATGTGTATTGCATCCATATGGGCCTGACGTGGTTGCTCCATGAACTGGCTCACACGACTCACTGCAAATGATATATCAGGTCTAGTGATCGTGACATACAGTAGTTTGCCTACCAGTTCTCTGTACCTTCTCTTGTCCACCTCTTCTGTGTCATCATCATAGAGCTTCATGCTAGGATCCATTGGTGTCGTAGCAGGTCGACACCCTAACATACCTGTCTCACTCAATAGATCTGTAACATACTTCCTCTGTGACATTACTAATCCATATGGATTTCTAGCAAACTCCAGCCCCAGAAAATATCTAAGGACTCCCAAGTCCTTGGTGACAAACTCGGTCCCCAGCCTTTCCTTTGCCTGCTTAATGCCCTGCTCATCATCACCTGTAATCAAGATATCATCAACATAAACCATGATTGCAATGATACCTCTAGCCGTCTTCTGTACAAACAAGGAATGATCAGCATTGGAGCGTTTATATCCTTGTTTCTCAAAATGATCTGAAAGCTTCTGAAACCATGCTCTGGGGCTCTGCTTAAGGCCATAGATGGCCTTATGTAATCTGCATACCTTGGAACACTCCCCCTCAACAGCAAAACCAGGTGGCTGTTGCATATAGACCTCCTCCTGCAAGTCGCCATACAGAAATGCATTCTTCACGTCCAGTTGATAAAGCGGCCAGTCTCTAGCAACTGCAATTGATAACAGGATCCGTAGAGTGGAATGACGTGCCACAGGGGAGAATGTGTCAAGGTAATCTACCCCGTATGTCTGTGTGAAGCCACGTGCAACAAGGCGTGCCTTGTACCTGTCAATGGAACCATCTGCATTGTGCTTCACTGTAAACACCCATTTGCAACTCACCGGGCTGACATCTGGAGGTATAGGAACCAAGCTCCAGGTTCCTCTGGATTGAAGTGCCGCCATTTCTTCTTCCATTGCTAGCCACCATCTAGCATCCTGCAAAGCATCATGATGATTCCGTGGAATGTCTGTAGCTGAAAGTGCCAATGCAAACGTCCTGAAGTCTCTAGATAGCCTCTCAAAGGACACAGCTGCTGATAATGGATATTTGGCACAGCTTCTCTTCGGCTTGCGTAGAGCAATTGGAACATCCAAATCATCTGTATTCTCACCATGCTCCTGCAATACATCCTGCTGTGAAATGTCGTCAGATCCATCAACATTAATATTTTCATTACATACCATAGGCGAGCTAGTTGACGGGTCAGGACCATGAGCTGGAGGAGGCCTGCGGGTGTAATGGAATGGTAGTGGAGATACTAGCGGTGGCGGTGGTGGTGGCGGTGGCGGTGGCGGCGGTAGTGGCGGTGGTGTTGTTTGAGGCGATGGTGGTGGTGCCATTAATATGGCATCAGGAGGTATAGGTGGTAGCTGCATGTCTCCAGATGCTGAAAAATACATAACAGTTTCAAAGAATGTAACATCTGCACTGATCATATACCGCCGATGCACTGGATCAAAACACTTGTACCCCTTTTGAGTTCTGGAGTACCCCACAAAGATACACTTGACAGCCCTAGGAGAGAGCTTGTCAGTACCGGGCAACAACCGATGGACGGATGCGACTGACCCAAACACACGAGGAGTAAGAGCGAACAAATCCCTGTCTGGATAAATGAGTGAAAAAGGAATCTGTTCATTCAAGACAGACGAGGGCATACAGTTGATTAGGTAACATGCAGTAAGAACTGCATCACCCCAGTAGGAGTATGGAGCATGACTCTGTATAAGAAGAGACCTTGTGACATCAAGGAGGTGACGATGTTTTCTTTCAGCAATCCCATTCTGTTGAGATGTATGAGCACAAGAGGTTTGATGAATAATCCCTTTTGAGGAGTAGTAATTGGCCAAAGTGTGGGTGCATAACTCTAAAGCATTATCACTTCTCACAAGTTTGACAGATGTGGAGAAAACATTCTGTATTTCATTTAGAAAATGGATAATAATATTTCCTGCTTCAGATTTATTTTTCATAAGAAACACCCATGACACTCTCGAGAAATCATCCACAAATACAATATAAAACCTGTGTCCCTGATGATCGGAACACGACTCGGACCCCACACATCTATATGAAACAACTCAAATTTGGAGTTACTACTCCGACCTGGACGACTGGGAAAGGACGACCTGTGATGCTTTCCCAACTGACATGCCTCACACTGGATAGTTGTGTGTGAGAGACTATAGGGTAGAACTCGACACAACTTCTGAAGCGGTAAATGACCAAAACGCAGATGCCACAGGAGAGGAGATACTTGTCCAGCAGGAGAGGATGTGGTTCCGGCAAATGGGGTCTGGTTCAGACGGTAAAGGCCTCCTTGCTCATAGCCATGACCAATCACGTTGCCCGCACGGATGTCCTGAAAAATCAAAGAAGATGGATCAAAAATAGCTCGACAATGGAGATCCTTCGTAATCTGACTAATTGACAACAGATTCATAGAAAAATGCGGTGCATGTAGGACATTCTTAAGCTGCATAGAAGATGTCAATCTAATCTCCCCCTGACCAGTGATAGGGGAATGCGTGCCATTAGCTATCACTACTGTCCGTCCTGGAGGGATCTGAGTGTATCCTGTAAGTAGACTCTGGTCGCCACATAGATGATGTGTAGCGCCCGAGTCCATGATCCATGGCAGTGTATCAGATCTACTACTGTGGAGTGCAAGTGTACTACCTGAAGTACTAGTAGATGCAGAGGCAGAAGCAACAACATCAGTATGACTCTCTGTAGTCGGTGCTGGACCAGATGGTGGGATGATGCCCCTGAGGCGGGCAACTAGATCATCAAATCGTTGATCCAAGGTAGCAGCAGATGGGGGCTCTATCTGCTCAGCGGCTCGTGCAGATGCAGGGAATCCATGCTTCGAATAGCATGTGTCTTCATTATGTCCGTCTCGGTGACAATATGTGCATGTTGGCCTAGTGCGGCCACCCCTTCCACGAGGTCCACGTCCACGGCCCTGTTGATGAAAACCGCGGCCTCTATTTGCCGCCATAGCTGAGGAATTCTGACTCGCAGCTGCTGAAGGCACTGTGATCCTACTCAATCTGTGATAGGCTTCCTCCATGGGAGGAATAGTCGAGTCTGCCAAAATCTGAGACCGTGCTGCCTCATACTATGGATCAAGTGCAGCGAGAAACACACCCACCATCGTCGCGTTCCTGTATGTCTTTTGCTGTTCTGGCGTGGCAGTAAGAGGCATGAAGCTATAGAGCTTCTCGAACATCCCTCTCAGTGATGTGTAGAGAGAATGTAAAGGACGACCGTTCTGCTTTATTGTGAATATATCATGTTGTAGTTGCAGGATCTTCGTTTCGTTCTTCGCCTGAGAATATGTCGCCGCCAGGATATCCCACATGTCTTTGGCTGTGGGTTGATGTAGAATGTCATTGGCAATTTCAATAGCCAATGTGCCAGATAGCCAGACCTTGGCATATGCATCATCGGCCTCCCATGAGGCATGGACTCCAGTCTTCTCCGCAGGCTCAGGTTCGGTCAGAATGTGCTTCTTACCTGTAGACTTCATCATACTCATGAACTGCATTGCCCACAGTTCATAGTTCGTACCATCCATCTTGACAATGGGCGCTGGACCACGAAATGCGCCAATAGACAGGATATCTGCCTTGCTTTCTGACATACTGGAGACGGAAGACTGGATGTCTACAATGACATAGACGGGATTAGTTGCATGTGTAGACCTCAAGCAACTATCCCCATGAATACGCACGTGCTACGGTCTGCACACGTGCAGGAATGACGAAGATGCACGCGGAGATGCACGCGTGCAGTAGGCTGGTGCACTGTTACGCGCGGTGGAGTGTGCACAGGATCCCTATGCGCACTGTCTGATGCCCTTCACGCACTGTTACGCGCGTGCAGTAGGCTTTGCGCGCTGGTGGCCTTCACGCGCAGGTGCGCAATCTTGCGCAGGCGCGCTGGAGGATGATGCGCAGGCGCGCTGGAGAATCGCGCGCTGGAGGATCACGCGCGCTGGAGGATCGCGCGCTGGGATGATGCGCAGACGCGCGCTGGAGATGTGCAGACGCGCGCTGCGAGCACCGGCGCGCGAAGGCGGAGAGGCGGCGGCGTTGGAGGCGCGCCGATCGAGAGAGAGAGAGAAGGAGAGAGATAGGGCCGGCGGGTGGGGTGGGTTAGGGCTAGGGTTTCGAGAACACCGGTCTAGGACCGTCGCTCTGATACCATGTTGGGAAAAACGAATGAGATGATTCTATTCCATAAGCCCTAGGCTCTCTTATATAGGAGAGTAGCCTATGGGTAAATTACATAAAGAGAACAACAGAAAATAAAATAACGACGAGGTACAACTATTCTATATGCGTCAACAGTCTCTCCTCTATATAAGAGAGCCTAGGGTTACAAGGAATAAATCATCTTCATTATTTTTCCCAACTTGGTATGAGACCAAAACTCAAAATTTTAAATACAACTTTCCCCGGTATCACAGATATCGCTTTTCTTATCTTGTCGTATCATGTTTTTGTTACCTGTAACTTCTTGACTTCAAATAAATCATCCCTAAGCTAATTTTCATCCACTGAAATGCATTTAGAAATAGGTTTCCTAGGGGATATTTTAAATTTTGTGATGCACTACTTGTTATTGAGTTTTTTTCTAGTGCTAGGCTACAATTTATTGTATTTGTCAAGATCTTTGGATATGGTTTTTGGAGATTTTAATGTATTTATTCATATTTATTCTAGATTTCTGTATTTTTCGCTTAAACATCGTGATATGCAATCATAGTTATTCAATTTCGTCCTAAATGAGCACCCCAACTACAATGATCATCTCTTGCTCCATCATCATCTTTACGAGGTTCCTAAGATCTTTCATTTTCCTTTTATGCCACGAGTGATACCATTTCCAACTCAAGTATTGTTTCTGCTTATCCTTGCGCGTGAGTCATTACAAGGCTATATACGTCTCTATAACATGGGAGAATTACTTTGACTACATAGAGTTAGTGATGTGCACGGAAGAAAACAAGGAGAGGTTATGAGGAATTGCCACACATTAAAAGATGCACTCTGTATACTGAGATGGGACAAATTTTATCATTTGCTTTCCAATAACTTTCAATTAACCCTCTAACTATGCAGGGTATTGTGTATACGATATTGTGATGTGTGCAGAGTTTTATGTTATGTCGCTATTTTACAGTATGTTTATCTCTGTCCTTAGTATGTAATCCATTAAGATTTCTCTCTTCTTTATAAGAGAATCCTTGGGCTCTATGAATAAACAACAAAGTATTACCTTTCATATGGTATCAGAGCGGCGGTCTTAGACCGGAGCCCTGAGCCCCACCTCTCAATCCTACCTCCAACCCTGCCTTCTCTCAGCCCTTGAGCGGCAGCGCCACCCACTAGCAACTGTGCTGCAGCCCTCCAGCAACAACAGTCCAGTGGCACCGCCCCTGCATCTTTTTGCTGCCCTAACGACTGCCCAACCGCATCGTGGCCCTCCCACGATGCTAGGTGGCCCTTTTGCCACTCTGAGGTCGCCTTTTTGGGTCTGATTTCAGAGTTTTTGGTCATATTTATCCTATTTCAGATCGAAATTAGACCACGCTTGTCTACGTGTTGTAGTACGAGTTTACACCCATAAGCACCCCTTTTCATGCTTGTTTAAACACGTCGCGATCTTTCTAAGGTCCCACTTCTTTGTCCACGATGTCAGAAAGTAATGGTGATATGCCATCTACGTGTGCCTTCAAGTAACCAACAGACGATGCAGTTCATGAATCTGTTGTAGAGCCATGGTAAGAAGCACATTCTGACATAGGAAGAATCAGTGGACAAGACTGGGACCGACTTCTCATGAGAGGCAGATGATGCATATGCCAAAGTGTGGCTATCTAGTATAGTCTCTGTTGAGATAGTCAATGATATCCTGCGCCAAACCACATCAAAGATGATGTCATACATCCACACACGAAAATACTCTCAAACAAAGAATGAGTCAAAGATATTCCAAGTTCAACATGATACTTTCACAACCAAACATGCTCATCATCTTCTTTACATCATGTATACATCTCTGATGGGTATATTTGAGCGTCTCCATAGCCACATACCCTGAGACTTCACCAGAGAAGCATAAGGCCTATAGAGACTGTTATTACTAGGTGTTCCAGGCTACCCTTAACCCAATATATGATTCGACCCGCTCTTGATGCTACCATACTTCCTATCGAGGAAGCGTATCGCAGGCTGAGCCGATTGAGTATTTCCTCTGCCATGTCTTCTTAGACATCGTTGGCTATGACAGTTTCCCGTGGTAGACGTGGTTCATCTCCGTTCAGAGGACGAGGCACATGTGGCGGAGGCGCTCCACGCCTACGTAAGTCATGTTCATACTTTCACCGATCAAGCGACTCATAGGACACATGCTACTTCAAGCACGACTTCCTATGTTCGGCCCGTACTGCTGAACATGTTCAGACTACTCATGACCTCACCAATCATCGTTACGACGACTTCGTTGCTCGTCTGCGAGAGATCATGCCACTAGTCACCGGATCTTCTAATCTCGATCCATCAGATATTATAGCATCAACATCTGCCAATACTTTCGGTATTGCTCATGCATTTACTGATCATTTTAGACCAGATCCTTCAGAAGATAATGGATTCTGAAGCTTTACATCATCTATGTGGAGTTTGCTTGCAATTCGACACTTATAGTCCAACACAACCAGATAGATCAGTGGTGATTGCTGATGGGACACATTCCCCTAATTACTGGATAGGGGGAGGTTCATTTGACTCCCTCCAAACGTCTTCTTCATGCACCTGCATTCTCCATGAATGTACTTTCAGTCAGATTACACAAGATTTACATTGTCACGCTATATTTAAACCTAGTTTCCTTGTTTTTCAGGATATACTCACAGACATGGTGATTGGATTTGGTCGTGAACGTGGAGGGTTGTACAGGTTGACCCAGACTCCTTATGCGAGTGCAACTTCTCTTTCTGTAGAGTCGATTTCTCCCTACACATGGCATCTCGGATTTGGTCATCTACCGTTGTAAGAGATTTATCGCCTCATCTCATATTTGACGCCTCTACCAACTCAAGTTTCTAGTGTGAACCATGTCAGCTTCGAAAGCATCATCGGTCCAGCTTTCCAAGTCATCAAAGTCGTAATAGTCATGATCTAATTGAGTTATTTCATCTTGATAAGTGGGATCCATGTCGTGTATCTAATCATCAGGATCACATGTACTATTTGGTTCGTGTTGATGATTTTTCCATATTGTCTTGCGTATTTATGTTAAAGCATAAGTCAGAGGCTAGTATGTTAATTCAAAACTCCATGGTTGAAATAAAGAACATTTTCTCATCCTCTATTAAATATATTTCATATGATAATGCTCTTGAGTTTCGTGCTGCACAAGATTCTCGTTTTTTCAGCTCACATGGCAATATCCATCAAACTTCCTGTCTATATACTGTTGGAGTATGTTGATATGCATCACTTGAGTTGTAGATGGGTAAATGGATCACTCTAGGATCCATTTACCACATCCAAAGTCTTTAGTCCCATATCCACCAGTTGTGAGACGTGGAGACTCAGTGAGGGCTATATAAGAAGGGCCTTACCCTCTGTATCCAGTGAGAAAATGCAATGCATACATCATCCCTTTTGAGGCGTTCTCTCGTGGTTTCATCCCGCTCCTTAGGGAGTAGAGTTCCACGTTAAAATCATGTTCTTCATATTTCTTATTATTTATTCTGTTATGCTTCCGCATTCCTATTTTCTAATATGGTATCAGAGCGGGCTGGATTATCGAGGAGTTTATGTTCTTTTATTTTTGATTTGAGATTTGGTTCTAGGGTTCCTCTGAAAACCCTAATTTTTCGACATCATCAACACGAGCAGATTTGATTATCAAAGGGCATTTGGTTATTGGTTATTCTTGAAGATTACATCTATGATCGAGTTCCAATTTCTAGGGTTTCTTTTTCAAAACCTATTTTCAACAAGTCCAAAGCAGGTTGCAGGTAGGTTTCTCTGTTGAAACCCTAAATCCGTGCAAGATTTGGCGCCTCCCTAAAACTCCAGGAGGAGCCCTATTCTCCTTATAACCCAACTCCGTGCTCCAGCATCTCCTTACGGAGAGGATCCTCTCGCAATTCCAACTCTTCCCTTGCGCAGCTCCAAGTCCGTGATCTCTTGCAATCACATCCTCTCCTTTCAATCTCGCACAAGCGGCGCAAGATCCACGTCAGCAACTCAGGGATGCTGCTGCTCCAATGAAAACAAAAAAATTAAAGAAGTGGTTCCTGGAACTTGTTCTGTTTCGTGATATCCTGGTAAAATCTCCATCAACGGGACCTCCAGGCACAACCTCTAGCCTCCAGGCACTTGTAGGCGGTGCCCTTTCAGGCGGCACATGCTCCAGGAGTAGCTCCTCCTGCTTCATAGAAGTAGAGGCAACGTCGACAACACCATTAGTCCCATCGGGATCTCCAAGTGCAGTTGGCACATCTCCAACAAACAACACCCCCCTCTTGCGCATCATCATTGTACGAGCACCACACTCTAGGCAAAGGCCTCTCCTTCGCGACCTTCAGGCGACGACGCTTCTCCCATCAACTCCAGACGACACAGTCCTCCGCAGTTCGTAAGCGATGATCGCGGAGCCCCATCACGATTCTCCATGTGGAGCATCAACCCCTAGGCGACGCTGGCAATCCTCCAAGCCCCAGGGGGGCGATCGATCATCTCCAAGACCCAGCTGGGGCCGGCGGCTTTGACGTAGAGAAAGGCCCAAGGAACTCTAATTAAAAAGCCCAAGTAGGCCACTGCCGTTAAAATAAAAAAATGGGGGGCATTTTTTTCTGCTGCTATATGGGCTCAACCGAGCCAAAAGAAAAAAATGAAAAGAAAATGAGAGAGAGGCCTGGATTTTAAAAAAAGAAAAAGGGGGAGATACTTGGACTCGAAGTTGGGCCTTATGTTAAAAAAATGATCGTACAAAAAACCGTACAAAAAATTTGATTTTTAAAAAAGAAGGGTTGTAAAAAAATGAATGAACAACTTATTGAGAAAAAAGCGTGACAACTATAAATTTTTTTTGGAAATAGCCGAGAAAAAAATATGCAAAAAAAAACTGAAAAAAATGTGATTGGCTTATTGGTTTTGTTCTCCCCATTATCTTGTCTTCTTCCAATTTTGTCGATATAATTTTCCGACAAGTATGGGAGAAAAAGGGAGTATTGTGTAGAGTCATAGGTCTGTTCTAGATTCAGATGTCAGATTCCAAACCGCTAGTTGTTCAGACTCGATTGTCAGATATACAGACTTGATGCCAGATTGGTTCCGAGTCTTCAATTTCAGACACACACATGTATGCGGTCTTTTCAGATGTGCACATATATGCCATCATTGTTTGTGATCCCCATCATTCTTGTTTTGTTGTCCAAGGTTTTCATGTGATCCATAGGGACTCCAGAGTAGAGATCCCATTCCCTATGCCATGTGGGGTATGATTTTCATGTGGTTTCATAGGGACTCCAGAGTAGAGATTCCATTCTCTGAGCCAGATGGGAGAGACCCAATTCTCCGACGAGGATACTTTCAGACTCTATTCTCCAGCGACCGTGGACTCCGATGAGGATTGCACTCCAAAACATTTCAGTTCGGCCCTTTCAAAGGTAGAGCAATTGTCCACATGATCCAGTCTTCTACATGTGGCGGGCCTAAGTTCTCCTGGTGTAGTCTCATCCAGTTTCAGTGGCTCTGACATGCGCAGTACAGAGCACACCAGTTTGACTCACACTCCAACCTAGTGTTCCTGCTCACCTGCACGACATGAGAAGCAATGTCCTCAACAACAGCCGACAGTTGTGCGCGTTGAGTTGATATTATCCGTAGTATCCTGTAACGTGAGTTGATATTTCTTTCTGTTTGTCCATGCTGAGCAGTGCATGCTCTAGCTTGATGGGAGTGTTGGAGTATGTTGATATGCACCACTTGAGTTGTAGATGGGTAAATGGATCACTCAATGATCCATTTACCACATTCAAGCTTTTAATCCCGCACTACTAGTTGTGAGATGTGGAGACTCAGTGAGGGCTACATAAGATGCCCCTCACCCTCTGAATCCAGTGAAAAAATGCAATGCATACATCAGCCCTTTGAGGCATTCTCACGTGGTTTCATCCCGCTCGTTAGGGAGTAGGATTCCACGTTAAAATTATATTCTTCATATTTCTTATTATTTTATACACTTCCGCATTCCTATTTTCAAATATATATTTCTGAATAAAACAATGTTGTTGAATGCAAACACTGTCATCTTCTGGATAACACTAGGACTCTCCTCATATAAAGTCAAGCTCCTCATTCATATTGCGTGATGCTGTGATAGCATGTTATCTTATAAATCGGAAGTCACCTACCATTTTGGGTGAAATGGCTCCCTTCTTCCTCACTTTTATTGAGAAGGACTTTTTCTCTCTTATGCCATATGTATTGGGCTGCATGACATTTGTCTATGTCTTGCATCCTGATCGTGCCAAGCTTGCTCCTCGAGTTATCAAATGTTTGTTCGTTGGATACTCTCGCACCCAAAAAGGTTATCAATGTTTTGATCATGTAAAAGGAAAATACTATGTCAGAGCCTATGTTACCTTCTTCGAGACCATCATGTACTACTCTCCTACAGGTGAGAGATTAAGTCCCTCCGAGTATGAGGATGGGGTTGTTCTTCCACCTCTACCAACACATGCACCTCGACATGTCCTCTTTGCTCCAATGCCTTCCCCAACATACACCAGGCCTCAAGTAAATTCAGAAAATATGGTTTCAGGGTCAATTACAGGATGAGCCAAAACCACCATAGGAGAGTGATATGGGGCGATCTATTGACTTGTAGAAGGACAAATGTTCTTGTTGACGATACCTGATGCAAGTCATGTGTCTCTGGAGCAACTTTCACCATATTTTAAGAAATTTAATGTGGGATTATCCGTCGTTGAAATCGCACGAACATATTAGGAGGCTCTCAAGGTGAGTCAATGACGCATAGCAATGGAAGCGGAGATGGCCACTTTACAATCTCATGACACATGGAGCACTGTTACAACTCATGTAGATAAACATGTTCTGGATGCAAGTGGGTGTTCATTGTGTCTGTGAAGCATCTCGATGTGTCATAAACATGACCTAGATGAGGGTAGGTGTAGGAGCCATGTTGAAGTCCACCTCCTCTGCTACGGGGACCATGCCCTCTGAACTGTGTAGAACCTCCCATACCGCGAGATGCAACCATCGCGAATAGGTTTGTGTGGTGGCAACATATGGGATAAGAAGCTTACTGAGGCGACTGTAGGCCTCCTCTACGGGAGGCATGGTTGTACATGTAAGAAGCTGTGTGCATGTTGTGTCATACTTAGGAACCAAGGCTGCCAAGAAAACTCCAACAATCGTGGAGTTTCTCTATGCCATTTCCTTTAACAGGCATGAAGCTGTGAAGCTTCTTAAATACGCCTCAAAGTGAAGAGTAGAAAGTATGTAGAGGACACTCATTCTGCTTGGACATGTATATATCAAACTGTAGGTGAAGAATCGTGGTCTCATTCTTTGTTTGGGCATACGTGTCTGCCTAAATATCCTGTGTTGCCTTCGTGGCGGACTGGTTCACAATGTGGTTGGCAATCATTGTGGTGAGTCCCATAGAACCAAGCACAGTTTTACGCGTCATCTTGCTTCCACAAAGCTTTGTCCCCAATCTTATCCGTCGGCTCGAGCTTTGTCAGTATGTGCTTTTTGTTATTGCACTGTATAAGGGTCAAAAATTGCATGGACCACAACTCGTAGTTAGTCCCATCCATCTTCATGATGGGAGACGAACCCTTGAAGGTACAGAATAAAGAGAAGATATCATCCTTGTTATCTGACATGATGAAAAAGAAGAGTGAAACGAAACTCGACTGAGGAAGTAGACTGATTCAAACGAGTCTACACAATCATATAGAAGATTGGTTGTACGCGTAGACTCGTACAACCATCCTCATCGATGCTTGATCTGTGCAAGGGTCGGAAAACGTGATTTATATGTCTGAAATCACCTTTTCCGATCATAATCAGACAATTTCAGACTGCGATTCGATGACGGGGAGAAGAGAAATTGGCCACGGGTGGTAGGGTGGTGCCTGTGGGGGCTAGAACGGCACCTGCGGTGCTTGTGGTTGCTCCAGCGACGACGTTGGATAACTTGGGTGGCGGCAGCAGCCCAGCCACAGTAACAACGACGGCTACCGGAGCACTTGGGATGACAATCGATGACTCCCGGTGGTGCTTGAGGCACGAGGGAGGAAGGGGGGCGCAGATGGCTGGCATGTAGGGGATAGGGCATGGGTGGGGGTGCGAGAACTTCAATTTAGGACCGTCGCTCTGATACTATGTTGGGAGCAAAATGCTTATTCACAAGGCCCAGTGTTCTCTCATATAGAATTCTGTTGAGCAAATTACATAAAGAAGACGGAAAGAATATAAAATACATGAAAGAAACAAAAGATAACTAATATCTCAACATATTCTTCCTTAGATCCTTGGTTTATAGATCTCGTACATGGTAACATAATCGAAAACAATTGAATAGAAAAATCTAAAATTACAAAGTCCACGATTTGTTCACCAACCACAATTTTTTTAAGTTTTTTAAAGAACTGGGATGTCTTATTGACTCATGATGCTTTTTTTATTAGTCTCCCTAAACTTGATCCACCACAAAAATAGAATAAGTGATGGAATCTGAAGTAAACGACAATCCCTCATGTCCTTCCTCCATCCTCTTTCTATCCATAAATTGGCCCTACGTACAAACCAACTAACTAAAAAACTAATAAGTATTTGCTTTACTTTGTAACCATGCAATAAAAGAGCAACATGCACATAAATTGGTGCATCTTCATGGCAATATCTGCACGAGTATGAAACAAAAAGGGTAGCAAGTGATTTGAAACTCGAATTATTTAAATCATTGTCAAGCTCCCAATCGTATTAACACTGCATTCTCTTCCCTATACCAATCTTTAATCAGATGCAACATACTTAAACTTGCCCATGAGTAAGTTAGATCTTATGAAGACAGAATGATTGAAAGGCATGCCTTCTAATGCAGTTTACATAAGCAGAGAGCCATAAATAATTACATATGTAAATTCTAACTTCATCGCAGGTACCGAACACAAAAGTAACACATCATGATAAAAACATGAAGTCAGAGTAGCTAAAAATTCAAATATCAAGTGGAATCTAAGGATGGAAGCTAAGAACAGATTATTACCACTAACCGCCAATGGCATTTCCACCAGGTGAGGTATGCTTCTCCTTTTACTATCCTCGAAGTTCAACATCACGGCAAATTCCTAGTGGCAAAAGGTACCAATGCAGATAAAACACTTTAAGACCAAAAACTTGAATAATTCAGGTAAACCCAAGACAATTAAGTAACCATAGAAGATGAATACATCAAATGAAAATAAGATAAAACCAGTAAACCAACTTGAGCAATAAGTATGAAATGGTTTATCCATATAGCTTTGTATTATTCACATACAGCCTTCTCTATAAGAAATTTTGCTAAGCCACAAAATCTCAAGCTTCTAAAGTTACACATTCAAAACTATAGCAAGGCCGAGATATGCAACAATCTCAAACCCACCAAGTCATAGTGAGTTTGAATGATTCCATCAATACATTTGAGATCCGGGCAAGGGTCTTGGAGCTTAAAAAAACACTTAACACAAGACAAATCACAAGAAAGAACAAAGAGGGACGAAAAGACATATATACAACACAACGACGTGATTTACACACTTCATTAAAGATTCTTTACTTTATAAAACCAAACCAGGCCTCTTCCCCATTCCTCGAGGTCTAAAATATGAACTGAGTCTTTAGTGGATAGATTTTGGAACATTCCACAACTTGGATCCAAGCAAGTAAATAATTTCTCCTTCCATTACTTCTTAGGCCTTGCTGCTACAAGGCTCCCCAACCAATTTCCACACATCCATAGTTGGGCATTCATTGCACATAAAACAAGATCAATAATTTGAAGCACACCAATATTTACTTAGATAATTCATAGAGAACATAATCCTTAAATGGTCATATATCCACGTTAAATCCACAATCTGTTAAAATCATCATCTAACAACCGATTCTCAAAACAATAAAACACAAGAAGACTTGGACATAGTTCAAAATGCCACAGCATGCCAGCTGCTTGCCGCCACTTCGCGCCATGCTACCGGCCCCTACGTTCGATAAGGATTAAGCAACACCATCCGGTGTCCCTGTGTCGTTTGGCATATGCAGCCCGACATACAGGGCAAGCATGCTAGTTACATGGGTCATAATTGGAGGCATCTTGGCAAAACTTCCAAAATATCAGCCCACTTATGTGGGCACAATGAACATGCAAACAACGAACACTATTGAATGTTATCTTCTCCCCAACTTACTCACTCCTCGCCGCATTCTACACATTCTACATCCTATTCTTTCTATCCAAACCCTAAGATATAGTCCATTCTTTTCAATCGATGGGTTACTCTCTTTTTTCTTTTAATCTTTGCTCTCCACATTTAATTTCTTCTCAATTCTTTCAAGATTGTTGTTTTGTTAGTTCTCAATCATACTAGATTTTATAGGTTGGTTATGATTTTGCTTGTTTGATTTTAATTCTTCTTTGTTTGGCGATCTTAAATCTGCTATCATCATCGTTTTGCTATCCAAAATAGTCATGCTAGGGCATCGATGCACCGCCTCATCGTTGTTGAAGCCTCGAACGTACATTTTTTTCATATTATTTGTTAGGTTTCTAGTGTGCTTATATAGTTAAATCTTAGTTATTGATTTATTTTGTTAGTTCAAAAGTCAAAACTTTATAAATTAGGGTAATTAACTATAACTAGTATAGGTTAAAGAATTAGAATTGTGAAAAGTGACAAGAGAATGCAATAAGTTGTTTATTCAAGAGCTCTAGGGGTCCTTATATAGGACTAAACCCTAGAGAGCTCAAAAAGATACAATACATAAATACCCTTGTGGGTTTACAATGGAATATAAGAACACAAAATACTGTAATATATAACACTCCCCCTCAAGTTGGAGCATATCGATCAATCATGCCCAACTTGGAAGCTATCCGGGAAAGTCACTTATTTGATAAGGCCTTCGTAAATATGTATGCAAGTTGAAGATCTATTGAGATGTGTGGTGTAGCAATCTTGCCTCCTCGTACAACATCACGAATAAAATAGCAGCCAATCTCAATATGTTTGGTTCTCTCATGGAACACATGATTTATAGCAATGTAAGTAGCATATTTGTTGTTATGGTAAGGAGGGATAGGAGTGGTGATAACAACATTGAGTTCTCGCAGAAAAGTCAGTAGCCAAATAATTTCACAGGTAGCATGGGATGGGCCATTGCCATGTTTTCTGCCCCAACATTAGGATGGGAGACTATCGTCTGCTTCTTGCTCCTCCAACTAACGGGGTTTCCTCCTAACTTCATAGCATAGCCTGCAGTAGAGCAACAATACTCAAGTGAACTTGCATAATCAGCATCGGTATATGCAATAACATTATGTATCCATTTGCCTCATAGAAAATGCCACTACATGTGATTCCTTCAGCTAGCGAATGATCTGAAGAACGTCCTGCCAATGGTTGTAACAAGGTTTCTCCATATATTGACTAGCTTTGCTTACAGCATAGGATATGTATGGCCTAGTAATAGTAAGATACAGAAGTTTGCCAACCAGGCTTCTGTCTCGTGTAGTGTCTTCAACAAGGTTCAGAAAGTCGGTATGTGATATTTGTTCGGACAGGCGGTCCGAAGCGAGTAAGCGGATATGCGGAAGTATATGCGGATTATGCGGTTTGAATTGTTTTAATTAAAAATATTAATAAAATATAATTAATATAATTTGATATTACAAAAAAACTACATGTTTCCTTTTTATTTCCACACATACTTTTAAAAATAAAAAAATAGACCACAAAATATAGAAATATAATATGGAAACATATGATGATTGTTATCAACATAACTTGTATTATCAACATAATATAGAACACGGTAGTTAATAGCCCCCATTAGATAATCATAATTCTTGATGGAATAATGGTAAGAAAATATAACATAGGATATCAAATTAGGGGGAACCGGTTCATGAAATGAAATGGGACATACAAAAAATAATATAAATAAAAATAAAAAATAGGATATCAAATTAGGCGACACCAGTTCATGAAATGAAACGGGACATACAAAAAATAATATAATTAAAAATAAAAAGAGAGCTCATTGTCAAACTCATTTTAAATTGGTGTATGGCATCAAAATAACAACAAATTGTATTGCACCACAATAATTCTAATTGCATAGTCATTTTACTTTTTTCCAACACACCAGAAATCAATGAATTCAATTTAACTGAACTTTTTAGAAATCAATGAAATTAATTTTAACAATCCAATTTAATTTAATCGAATTAAATTTAACGAAACAAATCCAATTCATTATATATGCGCTATAAATATATATATATATATATCGAAACATATTCTAAAATATTTTTTTACCAAAAGAGCATGAAATCAGAATAGTACCGACAATGCTTACAGGTGACAATGGAAAGGTGATCCGAGCGGAAGACGTGCCCAGGAAAGCCGCGAGGCCGAGGAGTCATTGCGAAGGATGGGCCAAGAGACAGAGGAGTCGCAGAGGAGGAGGTGCCGCAGAAGAGGAGGCACCGTGACAGAGGGCTCACGACAGAGGCGGAGGCACTGCGAAGTCAAAGGCGCTCCGAAGACAAAGGCATTGCAACGAAGGAATCATAACATAGGCAGAGTTGATGCGAATGTGGTGTAGTACGGCAGCAATGAAAAAGCATCGAAGAAGCAAGTAGGAGTCGGGGAACAAGGATTTAGAAGCTCTGAGGGTTTCGAAACCAGGGAAATGGCAAGGCTCGAAAGGTTTTTTGTCTGGAGTGGAGTCCAATCGGATCCTTATCCGAATCTTGTAATCAATCAAACCACATATGGACCTAATATGTGGTCGTATATGCGGTTTATGTGGCTTGCATAGGCGTTTGGGCCGCATATGACCACATATGTCATTAGTAGTTCAAAGGGGTGACCGCATATGCATATGCGGCCACAAGGACCGCATTTCCGAATCTTGGTCTTCAAGTACAAAATCAATGGAGGTAGAGTATTTCCCTAGTTCCGCAGGATTGCTAGCATGTTTGCAGCCAAGTAACCCTGCTTAAGCGTATCTAAGCAATACTTTCTCTGTGGCATATGGAGTCCCTTCTTGGTGCGTAAAACATCTATGCCAGAAAATAACAAAGTTGTCCCAGATCCTTGGTGACAAAGACCTTTTGTAGAAAATCCTTGATCTCAAGCACCCCTTTATCATTGTCACCTACAACAACCATATCATCCATTTATACAGCAAGTACATCGGTACCAGTTGGTCGTTTTCTGACGAAAACAGACTAGTCATATGTAGTTCGTTGGAAACCATAGTGTTGATCTATGTACTTAGTCTATCGAACCATGCCCTCGGCTTTTGCTTCAGACCATAGATTGCTTCAACTGGTGCAAGGATCTCATGCCAAGCGACGTGCGACTCATGCCCAAACCCTAGGCGGTGCCCCACTCACCATCTGCAGCCTCTCCTCTACAACTTGGCAGCGCCACCAAGATTCTCCAAGCGCAAAGGAGCATATCCCAACAACAGATTGAGTCTCCAAATCTCTGTCAAGGCCCCAGGTGAATCAACCTCGTGCAAGATCACTGAGCGAAAAAAGAAGAAAAGAAGCACTCTTCCAAAAAGCGCATGCGGCGCCCCTCCGACAGCTTCTGAACTACTCCGGTGATGAGGATTGAAGATGGGAGAGCCCCATCAGGGGCGGTAATACCGTGAGAGAGGGTTCCTCGAGGGGAGCCCTAAATAGGGAAGCTCCACTCTTTTCGTTTTTGGGACCAACGAGCCTTGTATCAAAAAAAAAGAGAGTGTACGAGGGTTGCTGCTTTGTATTAAAAAAATCCGCAGCTATTTTAAAAAACGGAAAAGAGAAAAGAAGAGAGGCCCAATTAAAAAAATATGGGAGCCCACAATTTTTGTAAGCCCAATTGGGTTGAGTTGTTTTTGGCTGGGACCAAGTTGGGTTGTTCTTCACGAAAAGGGAAAGCCGAGAGAAAAAATAAACGGCTAAAAAAGCCGCGTACAAAAAAATCATACATGAGAAAGGGAAAAAAAGACAAGACAACTATTAAAAAAGCGAGGACAAGAAGTCTAAAAATGGCGAGAAGAAAAGCTGATTTTTTTCGATATGGGCAAACATGATCTATTCATTTTTCCATCTTTCGTGTCTTCTGTCGATCCATCTTTTCCGACCAGTATGGGAGAAAGGGGTAATATTGTGCAAAGTTCTATTGCTCATATTCAGATTCTCCACTCCATATGTTTGTAAGACTCTAGAGTTCAAATTCAGACTCAACGTTCATTTTGGTATTGAGTCTACAGTTTGATATGCACATATGCGATCAGTTCAGAGGTCCCCATTTTCGATTTGGTCGACTCGGGATTTTCATGTGGTTTCAAAGTAGAGATCCCATTCTTTGAACCACTATGGGAGAGACACAGTTCTCTGAGGAGGAGAAGTTCAGACTCCATTAGCCAGTGACTGTAGACTTGGACGAGGATGTTTCCACGGCTTTATTCAGTTTTGGCCTTCAGAGAGATGGAGCAGTTGTGAGCTAGAGTTCTCCAGGTGGAGACTCGTTACAGTTTCAGTGACTATGACAAACACAATACAAAGAACATGTTCTCCGACGATGAAACTCGGATCAACTCACACTTCGGTCCCTCGGTTCTTCCTCACCAACATGCATGAGAAACAACGTCCTCGACAACAACCGATAATAGAGTATGCGTTGAATTGATATTATATGTAGTGCCTTGTATTGTGAGTTTGAGATTTCTTTCTATTTGTCCAAGCTGAGCATTGCATGCTCCAGCATAAGGGGGAGTATTTGTATATATACATCATGTAGTAATGGGTAATTGGATCCTTCCAAGGTTCAATTATCACATCCAGTGGGTAGTCCCACATCTACTATTTGTGGGACTTGGAAACTCAGTAAGAGCTATATAAGAAGCCCCAAACCATTGTATCAGAGAGAAACTTCATATAAGAATAAGTCCTTTAAGGCATTCTCCCATGGTTTCACCCACTCCTCACGAAGTAAGGTTCAACGTAAATCCCAGTGTTCTTCATGTTATTCTATTTCTCCGATATTATGCTTCCGCATTCTCGATTTATAACTCTAATACCCCAAAACATAGCCCGGTATCTAATACTCACAAAGTTGAAAGATTTTGGGGAATACTAGGCTTGGCCTTGTGTATTTTTTGTGGTCATTAACGGGTCCATTCGTGACCAAGCCCAACAAGTTGAAGGGCCAATTTTACCCGATAACAATACAAGGATCCAACTCCAAGACATTACAAATCATAAACTAATTTAAAATGGTAATTATAGTATGGGGTTGATGGGGATGCCCCCTCGGGGCAACCAACATGGCTTCCCCCACTTCATTTTTTGCAATTTTTTTTTATTTTTTTGAAAAAATATCACCATGTACATTCATCCTTATATTCCTCCTATATGTCATTCGAATTTCATCAGAAACAGAGACTCCTACGACCTCCATCCAGACAGAGTCGATTAGTAAAATCCTATGACCGTTAAAAAAATGACGTCTGGATGGAGGTCGTAGGAGTCTCTGTTTCTGATGAAATTCGAATGACATATAGGAGGGATATAAGGATGAATATACATGGTGATATTTTTTCAAAAAAATAAAAAACAAATCTACGAAAAATGAAGTGGGGGCAGCCCCGTTTTTCCCATATAGTATTAGTAGTTTATGAATTATGAATTTAAGAACGTAAACTTAGGCATTCTACAAGACCAAATACCAAATGCATGCATTCCAAACTTCAAATGCATGCATTACTTAGATATTCTATATATCAGTATTTGTGGTGATTATGATGACAATACTAGTAGAAAACTTAAATTTAGATATGGATATTAGCAAGCAAATGTGCATTTCTTTCTTTATTATAAATTAAAGAACATTGGAAACCTTGGTTTTTGAAAGGATCGATTATTATAGCTATAACAACAATTTTAAATGATATCGACAATATACCAATGATGTTATCTTATATTTCCCTTTCCGGACTTAGCAAAATGACACCGATATGGATATTTAAGATCATGTTACCATTACACTTCTTTGAAAAATCTTAGACACGACTTCATCATTTTATGATGCAAAATGTGGTTATATTCTCTATCATAATGTTATAATGTACAACAAAGTCTTATGTAAATATACTTATCCTTGAATCCTTCTTTCCTCTATGTATTAAGATGACGTAAAACAATCCTTTAAAATAACCTATGCTTCAACAGGAATAGTGGCGTTGACTTTCTCGACCATGTGCTATAAGATTAGTCAGTTCTATTTACATGAGGAAGGGATAAAACTCAACAGTAAAGTGCCACCTTGACGTGGTGGAAGTCATCAGCTTGAGCATCATTATCACCAAACCCAATGAGAGTTTTTCTATTTTATTTTGCTTGACTTGCCCATGCTGTGAATAAATACCCATGGGATTGAACTCCATGCTATATTGTTGGGAGCGAACTCCATGCTAGTATTGTTGGGTAGGCGTGGCTATATTGTTGGGTAGGGGTGGCTATATTGTAGGGTAGGGGTGGCTATATTGTTGGGAGCGAACTCCATGCTAGTATGAAGCGCATGGATACAAGTTATGCCTTGGAATGAAAGACAATTACAAATCACCTTTATCTACATTTTAAACTAGTCAAATATAAAGAAACTCAAAATAATGAGTAGGTAAATTATCCCCATTTTGACTGTTATCCCTATAAGCTCATCAAAATATCCACGTCATATTGGACTTAACTATGTTGATTTTTTTACTTTTTTGACGCTCGCTACTATATATTTTAAAAAATGAAAGAACAATTTCACAACAGTACCGAGAATTCTTTACTTTACTTTTCTTCGTTACCAAGCATTCACTCAGTCTATGCTTTTTGAAATCCAAACAGACACTTGTAAACCATCATAGAGCTAGTTATCCGTTTCTTATTCATTCTTAGGTAATTTTGTAGTTCTTACCAGTACTTTCTTTTTCAACTCAATGTACATCAAAACGAATATATTTTGTACATGTTCTATATTCAATGCTTCTATTTCATGAATGATAACTATCTAAACACATTCCTCGTAATTTTTTCTGATGCAATGAGATTCTAAATATTAGACGTTGTTTTTAAATATAAATAATCCTGGGTTACCGATTCCAATAAATGGGAGAGTTCGATAATCTGGAAATTGCTCATAACGTTTATAACTCCAGAAGTTGCAGGAAAACCCTGCATTCTAAACATGGTTTCAGATATCCCGAAATATCGGTATCGCCAAAGGAGCGATATCAATATCGATATGGCAATATGGGCACCTTTTTCGATCCTTACTTCACAAACGGACGTCGATATAGGAGATATTTTATCGATATATAGCCGAAATATCATGATACAAATATGTATACTATCGACATTTAAACCCTTGATTCTAAAACCCCTCTCCACAGCACAGACATCCTTCTGACTTCATATTCTTATGTTTTTTTAAAGAAAAAAGGGTGGTCTTGTTCAAGCTTAGTCTTCTAACCGACTTCATATATTACCTTTTAAAAAAAGGTGTCTTCATTATGGAAACACACATGTTACACTTGTATACTTTTCTATTCAATATTTATTTTAATAATTGTTATATTTCTTTCTCAAGACTACAGGAAGAAAATTCCACATCTAAATACATCCTTGTCAAATCTTCTTTGAAAGATGAAACACTAATATTGGTTTTTCAAATTAATTAAATGATTTTTGTAGTAAAAATTCAAAAGAAACATTTCAAAATTGTGAAAGGATACATATAGACGATCACGAGCTTAATGTCTTGTATTATTACCGTACCATGCACATGTCCGCTTAAGCGAATTGAACAATATTGACCTGTTAACTAGCTCAAGCTCAACAGGACTAAGCTTGAACATAACCAAGCTCGAGCTCGAGCCAAGATGGGCTCGACTAAATAGGCTCAACAGATACCCTGACTTGTATGGCATTTAAAAGAGCAAAAGAACTTAATTCTGCATGATAATTTTCTCAGCCAATTGCAATGCAGTCTTTGAATGTATTACCCAGATTTAAGATTCAGCCGGAAAATGAATATATTGGCCAAAACAAAATAAAAGCCATCTTTTTTAGCTGTTCACCAACCAAGGGAATAAAATACACCCGGAATTCATGACACCAAAATTTACCATATAACAGATGACTTGAATTCAGCCTAGGATTCACCCGAAGAAAGTTTTAAAATTTCCAGCAAATAGTGGTTTATGCATTTTCATTGAGGCGGCTTTTTTTTGAGAAATGGTGGGATGAACCTCCATTATTTACCCTGAAAAATTTAATGACTCCGACTTCCCTGTTGGCAGCATACCAGAGCATTTCGGGCATTTGATATCTATTAGATTAAAAAGAAATACACGTAATACAAGTTTACATTCAATTTTGTTTCCAGCAGAAAAACAACATAAACGTGTGACATAATCCCATGCATCTTTCAGATTTAAACAGTGGGTTTATTTTCTTGAAAAGCCATTAAGGCGGATATATCGAGTGAGAGCTCAATGTAAAATGCAAGTTTAATATACCTTCAATTTATGTAGATTCCAGGCATTTAACGGAGTGGACATAGAGACTGAGCTGAACGGAAGATCACCGGATGATATCATGATCATCCATGATGTACAAATATTCTCGGATGATGTGCTGGCTTCATTTAATAACAGAACTATTTGACCATCCTGCATCATTACGGTAAACAAGCAGCAATTTTAAAAGCAGTTAGCAGTTGCTGTGAACGTTACAGCGATGGGGATATTTACCTTGTATAGATCAATATCCACACAGTTGTATCCACTAGGAAGATGCAACATCACTGCTTCCGAAGAGCTCTCACCAGCTTCACCATAGTGAGAGCAATTCTTAAGCCCCCTTATGAAACCTATACCATTTGAAATCCCAAAAGTGTTTCCTGGTATTTGGAAACAAATGTAGTCTGTATCATCCTAGAAAATAAAATAAAAAAACTTGAATAAATAATAATCAAATCAGAACAGCTTTTGAATCACATTAATCTGTAACTACAAAGAAAAATAAAGGAACAAGTTTATTTATGTCATCAATCTTGATCCAGTGGCTGGAATGCAAATTATGTGTTACACTTCGTATAACACAATTCTTTTTTATCTAAAATAAGATGAAACGTGCTATGGTGTTGGCCAAATATATATTAAATTAGAAAAAAAGAGAAAAACTTCCATGAGCCACGACTCAAGGTGAGTCATGGCGTGAAAACATACATTATCAAGGCCAAAACACTCAGAAGCAAAAAATGCACCATTTATGGCTAACCAAAATGCCTAAATAATTGCTACATGGAGAAGAAGTTCCACACTAAGACAGTGCTTCGCCGTATGTATCAAATCCCAGACCGTATCAAGACTTTGAAGACAGCCAATCAATACTAAACTACAGCCAGACCGAGGATATCTTCCCACCATGGAAGAAAAGATGCCCCTAGTAGGAAATATTGTGATATATCGGCAATATATCGTCGATATATCAGTATCGACATGGGACCGATATCGGTATCGATATGGCGATATATGCTTCTCTTCTGGTCCTGACTTCACAAAAGTGTGTCGATATGGGTGATATGTCAGCGATATATATCGTATCGACACCATATTGATATGGTGTTGATATCGACATTTCATACCTTGGAGGCCCCATCATCTCTATATGCATATCACAAGGAGGGCAAGTATGAGAAACACCGGTAAAAAGCCTTGCGCAACGCTCCCTCATCAAGATTCACTTTCTTCTCATCAGCCAAAAAAAATGCCAATCATGCTTGGCAACTTCAGAACCCAGATAAGCTTGCAGCCACAAATCAAAATATCAGCAGGTGTAAATGGTGGTCTGTCCGCTACTTTATAGGCATGCGTCGCCGAAAAATCATTTCCAAAACCAATGGTCTCTTCCTCTGAATGGCTCAGGGATTCCAAGAGATGAACACAATCATCCAAGTGCTAATCTAAGAAATATGCCATAAACAAAAGCACCTAAATTCCCTCGGGCCAACATTCTGCCATCTGTGCATCTCAATCGGTAACCAAAGCAAAAAGGCACAAATAGCATGATGTTAAAGGCAACCATCCATGTAATTGTCTATCCAGAAAGCAAATGAGCATTCGTCATAATTTATGTGTCATATGCATTGTATTGGATGATAAAGTTCCGAGAACCGTGATACCACAGAGCGGATGCCTTTCCAAAAGGTCGAGGAATAGGTCGGTGACGTGATAAACTGCTTTGCGATCGGATGTCATAGATCATGCAAATGAGTCTGTAGCATAAGTTCCAACTTTTGCCCCATATCATGTTAACCTACTTTAGAAGCATCACCAAATTCATGGCCTCAAGGCGAGAACTCCAAAACCACCTGTTGATTTTGGGAGTATAACAGTGTCCCAATCTGCTAAGCGACTCCCAACCCATCATGGTCCGACTTGCCCTGTAGAAATCTCTGCATAAGCATCTCCAGTCAATGGCGGATACCAACAGGAAGGAGACATGCTGATATTAAGAAAAGATGAATTGCCCCTAGCACGACCTCTACAAGCACCAAATGACCTTCTCACAACAATGGTTGCCTCCAACCAGACAATCTCTTTATCTTTTAAATCATAGACAGTTAATCAACGATTCTAAGTCTGCCATTAGTCAGGGGTACATCAAGGTAGTAGATTGACTGGGACCAACACTCCGTACCGAACTCGTCACCACAAAGCCAGTGCGTATGCATCTAATAAGACAAAGGGGAAGGCAGTTGACATGCTTTGATTGAGAGTCAGCCTTGAAGGTCCCAAAAATCTTGAGGGTTGCAGCCATCCCTCGGGCTCCTCCCGACCTTCAATGAAGAAGATGGTGACATCTGCACATTGAAGGAGAGGCACACGAATATCATCAATAGCCCGTTGTGACTCCATACTGCATCATCTGATTAACAATGCAAGCTAAGACATCAGCAACAATAACAAAAAGCATTAGAGGAAGGGGGAAGCCATGTCTCACACTTCGTTCTGGCCGAAAAAAAAAAACCCATCAGGACGACCGTTGACAAACATGGAATTGGATGTTATGATGACACATCTTTTCATCCATAAAATCCAAACATCACGAAAATCATGCCTTGCCAAGACTGCCCATCGAGAAACAATGTTCTAATGTGTCAAATGCATTGGAGAAGTCCACCTTCCATAGAATGCTCCTTATGCATTGTCTTTACTAATCTATTATGATCTCGATGGCAGGAGCCAAGCTGTCACCAATATGACTTCTTGGAATTCATCTCGATTGGAGCAAGGAAATAACGTAGTCCATGACCACACTTAATCTGGAGCGAAGCAATCGAACGACAATCCTCCATTCTTTCAGTTGTCTCCTTTGAGAAGAGAAAAATGAGAGCCATGTTAATCATGTCAAAACCAGCATTACCTCCTGCAAACTCTTCAGCTACATCCACTTCCTCTCTCTCAACCACAAACCAAAATTCCAAGAAAAAGTAAAAAGGGAAGCCATCATATCCTGACGTAAAATTTTGAACCAAATGGCTCGCATGTTGCTCTGATAATTGTGATGCCCCCATGCCAGTCCACCTCCATGGCTACTATCAGCTCTTCGTGAAAAGACATGAAAGTGTTCTACACTTGCCAGCACGTATCACGATCAGCCTCTACCCTCCTTCATTCACCATCATGGACTGAATCAACTTATGATATCTTCCGCTAGCAACCCTATGGAAGAACTTTGTATCTGTAGCACCTTCTTTGAGCCACATTTGTCGTGACCTATGTTTCCATTAACCAACTTGTTTTTTGTTTTCAATCGTGACTACATTCAGGATTGCTGACAAGCGTATAAAAATCCTCCGACTAATCGAGTTGGGGGAGCGGACTCGACTATGCCAAGTCAGTCAATAGTCGATCGACTAGACTAATCGGACTAACTAGTTGGTCGATTCTTAATGACATCTTTTTCCTCTATGCTCAATTTGCATAATTGTTAGTAACTTATTATTCATTATTGGTTAGTAGTTATTAACTTAGCATATATCATGTTGCCTTTTTTATGTTATTAATTTGTATCCCATGTTTATGTTATGTATTTAGTTCATGCTATCATGTTGTATATGTAGTTTAAGTTGTACAAGGAACCACATACCAAAATTTAAAAAATTTGAGATGAGGGCACCCCTATAACCCCCTGTGTTGGAAGGTAAAGGTGGCGCAGGGTGAGGGGGGGATTAAATGATTCTTCAACTAGGTTCAACGTAACATATAGTTAGGATTCAAGAAAGGTCAATAATTTCTGCTATTCAGTTTTCTAGTATTATTAATGTTATGTTCTTGTTATAAGAAACATTTACACATGGTTAGGATTCAAGAAAAGTCAATAAATTTCTGCTATTCAGTTTTCTAGTATTATTAATGTTATGTTCTTGTTATAATAAACATCTACACATGGTTGATTTATTATTATGTACTATTCATTCACCGCTAATGCTATTGGTTAGTATATTTATTTTATCCATTTTTATGTATGTTAATTTATTTAAAATAGGTGTACTATTCTTGTTTATTTGTATGACATTATTAAAATATCTATAAATCCATCAAATATATAAGAATATATATACCAATTTTTGATTTATATAGTTAAAAATATTTCACAATCGACTTAAGCCTGACTAAATCTGATTAGCCACTCGACTGTCGATTAATCCTTAGTCAATGACCTGACTGACCGAATATCAAGTACCGACTTCTGCAACCTTGGTTGTCACCCTCTCTTAGTTTACCTGCAACAAGATCTCTTTCGTCTTCGATCTTGTCAACTTGACTTGCTTCCGCTTATGCACATGCCCGATGGGCTCCTCTACGCACTCTAAGCTCCTTGAGTAAGCAAAGCCTCGAATGTTGCGAAGCCATTTCTAACCCATACACGTGATAATGGATTATGGAGCCCAAATACTTTGTAGAGGTCCAATGATCTGATACTAAGTCTTTGAAGTTCTCATCCAATAACCATGTACGCTCAAACCTAAAGAAACCTAGGGGCACCGGATCATCTCCAAAGTCCCAAAACCGAAGGAGTGTTATCTAATATAGATAACGGTCTAGAGTAAGCAACTGACAAAGCGAACAAGTCTAGTAGCTTCGTCGAGGCAAAAAAAACGGTTAATCCGCGAGCGGGAACCAAAATTCCTCCAAGTATAACTTGTAAATGTCACATCAATCACCTCTAGTTGCAGGCCATCTATCAGCTCAACAAACTCCACGAAACTCGAATCTTGACCACCATGAAGATGAGGACGATCTAAAGAGAGTAGAGACACATAAATCACCCCCGATAAGCCAAGCCCCACTAGGATAAAGTCTTCAAAAATCATGAAGCTTAATACAAAGATCCAATCTTTGCATCGGTAGACAAGGCCCATAAACAGAAGAGCCAACTAAGTGCAAGCCAATGCTTACATTTTCTAAAAGAACGTTTGAATATGTCTACCATTAGGCTCAGAGAGAAGAAAAATGGCATCCCTTCTATACAATAGTGATCCCCACCAACTATTATCCGCTTCAATCATTCTGAAATCTGATAGAGATCAAACCCCCAAAGTTCCACAAAAGATTCGAACAAGTAGCAAGCTTTGTTTCTTGCATTATAACTGTTAAAAATAAACATGCGGAAGTGAAACAGGGAGATAAAGAAAATAAGAACAGTGGGATTTACGTGGAACCCTACTCCCTAAGGAGCGGGATGAAACCACAGGAGAAGGCCTCAAAGGGCCAGGTTATGCATTGCACTTTCTCAATGGACTACAAAGGTGTGGGGCTTAATATATAACACCCACGGAGTCTCCACATCCCACAGGTGGTATATGTGGTACTAAACTCTGGATAGGGTAAATGGATCTCTCCAGGATCCATTTACCCATCTCCCTCATAGATGACGCATACAACGAATATTCCAACACTCCCTCTCAAGCTGGAGCATGCAATGCTCAGCTTGGACAAACGGAAAGAAACTCTACTCAACATTACATGACACTATGGGCAATATCAACTCAACGCGCACAACTGTTGCTGTCGAGGGCGTTGCTTCTCGTGCGTGCATGTGAGGAGGACGAACGAGCTGGAGTGTGAGTATGTTGAATCTCCTCGTCGGAGAGCATGTGCTCTGAACTGCGCCTGTCAGAGTCATTGCAACTGAAAATGAGTCTCCTTGTCGGAGTACTCTGGCCCTCCACAACGTATGGACAACTGCTCCATCTCTAAAAAAGGGCCAAACTGAAAAAAGCCGTGGAAGTGCAATCCTCGTCGAAGTCCACGATCGTTGGAGAATGGAGTCTGAAAACTCTCCTCATCGGAGAACTGGGTCTCTCCCATCTGACACAGAGAATGGTACTCTACTCTGGAGTCCTAATGGCTCCCATGAAAACTCTGGTCGAAAACAAGAAGACAAGATGAGGACCACTACAAAAGATGGCAAACATGTGCACATCTAAAAAGAAGGCCGCATCCACGTGCGAGCCTGAAACTGAGGACTCGGGATCAATCGTCGAGTCTAACAAAATCTGATCATCTTTAGAGTCTAAAAAATCTGGTTGGGTCTGGAGAATCTGTTATCTGAAGAAGATATGTGACTCTACACAATATTCCCCTTTCTCCCATACTTATCGGAAAATGAATCATCGACAAAGATGGAGAAGAAAATAACGTGGGGATAACAAAACATAAGCCATCGCAATTTCTCAGCTTTTCTTTTTCATGAAAAATTCTTTGCGGCTAATTTTTTTTGGCCGCCTCTCTCTCTCTTTTTCCAACTAAGTCGTTCACCATTTTTTACAGCTTTTCAAATCATTTTTAACCTTTTTTAGGTCGTTTTTCTCTTTTTTAACGACTTTTTCTGTTTTTTCTTTTGGTCGTGCAAAATTTTTTTTCCACCGTTAATCTCTTCTTTTTTCTTTGGCTTTTCACTCCCTTAACTTTTTTTTCAAATACTGGCCCAATTGTGTTTTTTTAATTTTGTACGGCTTTTGTATTGTACGTGCCTTTTTTATCGAAAGCATAGCGACCTCCTCCTTTTCTTCTTTTTTACAAAATACACGGTCAAACACCAGCCGTTTTACATTTTTTACAACACTAGGGCTCCCCTAGGAACCTTTGTTACAAAAACATGTTGCCCCTTATGGGACCCCGCCCCGATTACGAAGGATGTTGCCGCCTCCTAGGAAAGAAGAGAGATGCGCCTGTTTCATAGAGCACACCACCAGATCGGGTGCGGGGACCTCGGAGGTTCGGAGAGGAGCGCCGCCAGCATTGGATGATATAGGAAGGAGCGTGCGGGAATAAGGAAGATCAGGGGGAGTCGTCACTGCAAACAGAGGAGTCGCGCCATCGCGAACAGAAGAGTCGCCGCAAACAGAAGAGAGTCGCCTGTGCGCCTGCGCTGCACGAAGATCTGGAAAATAAGCCTCCTGTGCGCCTGCGCCGCACGAAGATCTAGAGAAGAAGCCGCATGCGAGGTGGTCCTGCCTTGGAGGGGGTCCCACCCTGGATGAGTTGAGAAGGAGCGCGAGGAGATGAACTGGAGGTGCAGCGCCGCCCGCACGACCGCGTGTCGCCTGAGCGCCGCCTTGGCTCGGAGAAGATATGCTAGGAGGCTCCTGTTGGTTGTTGGCTGGAGGAGCACTACTGAGGAGATCTGGAATATGGGGTGCTCGCGTGCCAGTCGGAGGAGCACACACATAGTGTCAGATGAACCGCCAGGAGTTTCGCTGCCAAGGAAGAGACCTGGAGGAGACAAGACAGATATTGCATAATCAAAACCCTAGAGCAATGATGAAACTGATAATCGAATCTCGAAGAAAAAAATATAATCTCCTCGAGAATCGTACCCGCTCCGATACCATGTTAAAGATAAACATGCAGAAGCGAAACAAGGAAAAAGATAAAGAAAATAAGAACAGTGAGATTTATGTGGAACCCTACTCCCTAAGGAGCGGGATGAAACCACCGGAGAAGGCCTCAAAGGACCAGGTTATGCATTGCACTTTCTCAATGGATTACAGAGTGCGGGGCTCAATATACAACACCCACGGAGTCTCCACATCCCACAGGTGGTAGATGTGATACTAAACTCTGGATGGGGTAAATGGATCTCTCCAAGATATATTTACCCATCTCCCTCATAAATGATGCATACAACGAATACTCCGACAATAACAATATGTCAATATCACAACCTCAATCTTGCAAAACAACACTAATTGATCTTCGTTTCTCCGAGTCACCCAGACCTTAGAAATCTAATATTCCATGTCAACTTTCATTTAGGAACTCAATTCATCGCCGAGGTCGGGACCACACCTATTATCTGAGCCCCACGACCTTTTTGAGAAGAAACTGTACTTCCCACTCCAACCATAACTGTTATTCTTCGCTTTCGAAGTCTTTTCACTTTTCCATCGTTACCCCTTCCAAAAGATGAAGAGGTGGGCCTCGAGGTGCGCGAGTTACTTTGAGATGATTGAAAGACGGCTAAAGATTCAAGGATGAGTCATGCCTGCAAAACAACATCTGACAA